>VYZQ01014001.1:0-41166 GCA_013400655.1 Mystacornis crossleyi | reverse complement strand
GGACACGACTGCTGAAACCAACAATTGTATGTGTGCACCCAGCAGATCCAGCACATGCTGTGCCCCAGCTCCTCGAGACCCACAGTTAACAGAAAGCAGAGGTGATACACTCTATTTAATATAATAATGTCCACACAAACCATCTCACACATCAGGTGGTTCTTTGTCCTTCCCCACCCAGGGCAGCTTTTGGGGAGAAGCCCAGCTGTGGCCCCAAAGCTTAGGGAAAGGCAGATGATGCATTTTTCCCCAGTGCACCTTCTCCTCACACCCCCTGCTGTCTGTGGGCATGTCTCCAAAGTCTCTATTACCTCACTGGATGTAAGGCTCTAAAACACAGCTCCCTTCTTTCTGGAATGCTCTTTCTGGACTTGTGACTTTATGACTAGGTCTCAGCCTAACTTTGTTATAAACTGCCCTCATCAACCTTTCAAGTAACACAAACCATACCACTTCGTGTGTATCTTTTTTACTGGGCACTGCGAATGCACAGCAGATCTTTCCACTTGTGAATTCCTTTACTGCACATCTCCACTATGGGTAACCCTGCCCAGCTACTTCCAGCACCCATTAGGCACATGCTGTTTATCCTCTCCTCAAGGCCCCCACGGTTACAGCTTGCTATGCTGGGGGAAAGGATGTGTCAAGGAACAAGCAAACCACTGCAGCAGCACCATCAATCCCAGTTTAAGCTGTTGGTGTCCCAGACACTTCACTAATTAATTTTAACTGGGGCTGGAGTTAGAAGTTTCACATTTTAAAGACGTTTAAATAGCAGAATTAGCAACACTGAGTTGGCAATTTCAGGAAACACTGAGGCATGTGAGGTAACACATTAAACCCTCAGTTAATGAAATGCTGGCATTGTCTGATGTGTGAGTTCTCAGAGCCCAAGACAGCCCCTGTAAATGGAGGACAGGTGGACTCTAGATTAGTAAACTCAAACTGTATTTCCTAGAACTTGAGCATGGGCTGATCCACAAACACCTTCAGTTATCTGATTTATCTCTATGTTTAAGCATTTCAGCTGCGTGCCTAAAATATTTATGGAGCTACACTCACTACTTTGTTTTATGTGTACATATTGAGAAAGGGTGTCAAGCCAGTGTATTTGATTAGTTTGCTGTGACAGCTGAAGAGGTAATATCTCAATTGTGCAGTTAACAAATTATAAAACCTGACTTCTGGAACTTGCATCTCATGAATAAAGTAGATGTTGAATTCAGATTTACTAAACTGTGATAAACACAGCTTTACACAAAAGAAGCTTGGATTCAAATGTCTAACGATGCTTTCAGATTACAAACCTCAAAAACAGTATTTAAAAATATCTCAGCTTTGTGTAAACAAGGGTTAAGTCCTAACTGAAGCACTTTTGCTAGTGAAAAACTTCTGGCTTAACCAAAATCCAGTTCAACACCATCCTATAGCATAATGTCCAAAACCAGATGAACTCGAGTCAGCATTTGACTGGAACTCATTTCTACTTGTAAACCCTGATGAGGCTGTTTTTATGAGGAAGATGTCCACAAAAATAATCCATAAACCTGATAAAGCTCTTCATACATAGTTGAGTGAAGCTACTCACATCTTTTTCTGCTCCTGAGCTTTCCATTGTCATTTCCAGCTAGTGGCCGACATTAAGAACTGGAACCTCTGGGTTACTTTCAAGATCTCTTCTGAGCAGGGTTGCAAGTTTGTGGTAATTTTAAGTCTTTTGAAATCAAAAAATGTTTTTTTTTTCCCTCAGATTTTATCTCTTCTATTTCCCACTGAAATTACTATACACCATCCCTTATTAAGAAAATATCAGAACCCAGCTGTGAAAGGATTGTATTTGATGAATAAAGGTACAAGAGTCCACAATAAAAAGAGAATATATTCCTGTAGATGTGGTAATTTAGGGATTGCAAACCTTCACTCGTAGAAATGCAAATCGTATACTCACTTTGGATGCCTGATGTCTGGAAGGGAACGATTCAGAGAAATTTTATCACTCACAAAGATATTAAAGCCATTTTCCCTGTATGCCTGGTCCACTCGCTCTGCGTCAGTCATTGGGTAAGGTTTTCCCTGTTCTCCATTTCCTGTGGATAGACAGAAAGTAAATACAGATCATTACTGCTAATTAGTGCTTAACAGGCCAGAAACTAATCCATATAGCAAAAAAAGGGCATCTTACAGTCCTTTGAACATTACTTTATTAGTTTTGTTCTCTGTGTCATATTTAGCACGGAGTCAACCACGTCAATATAACAATTTTATCTGGTAAGCAGTTTTGCTACAAACCACTCAGCTGTGCAAATCAAAGGTAAAAGTCTTCCTTCTAACACCAGAAAGAGATGAAGGGGTTTTGGCAATGCTGTGGAGGATCTACAGAATGCCTTTTGTTTCACAGGGGGAAGAATCCATACGGTTTGAATATCTCAGCACTGGAGGAATTCTCAGCACAGATGGATTTGTGCATTTACAACCCGAGCTCTTGCACTGAGGGGCAGAGCCCTTGCAAACACACCAGTGCAAAGCTGTGACATTCAAAATGGGCCCTTATTTGCAATGTACGACAAACCACAGAACTATGGAATGGACGAATGTTATAGTCCAGAACATTTTTCTTATTCTTCCTTTCTGGACCTCCCATTTTTGGGGGGGGTTTAAGTTTTTTAAAAATCAATTTTCCACCTGTGATGAAAATACCGAGATTTAAATGATACATTTTCACTTCAAAATGGTTATTGTGGAGTTGGAGAAAAAGGAATTTAACTGGGATTAACACAGTTAAAAAATTAACAGATGAATGGGCTTTAATGCGGCATCATGTCAAGAACATCACCTTGACCCTGAAGTTGAACATGTTGTTTTACACTCACCTTACCAAATAAAATCAAACTAAGTTACAATCGGTATTAAAACATTTTTATAGCAATCTTACATACCTACACGCTCAGAGTCCCTCTTTATGGCTTCTTTGTTATGCCAGTCCTTTTTCCTTTGTCCATCAGCAAAGTAAGGGTCTTTCTTTTGCCTCACGTATGATGCCTTTTAAACAAGAAATTGGATATATGATAAATACACAACAAATTAAACCTTTCCTCAGCAGCCTCCCCTTCCTGGAAGAGGAAATTAAATACCTCCCTTAAGGCAAGATCATCACAAGCAAGTGGCTTTTAGCCTTAAAGGGGTGAGGGAGGAAGTGAGTTTTGCTTGTCTCAGAACAGTACTTTATCTATGGCTGTTAAGTGATATTTTTCCAGGGCACCATCATGCATGCAGAACAGTATTTCTTAATCAGGGAATCTATTAAAAACTCCCATTTTCATTTTGAAAACATCCAATACATCTTACAGCCTTTTTGTTAATTAAATAGGATGTAATGGGAGACCTATTGCAGGATCATTATTAATGAGACGCTACCACACCTGAATAAAATCAAAATAAGATTTAAAAGGTCATTTATTAAGACTCTTGCTGCTGAACCCAATTAGAGCTTCTATTTCATTATGTTGTTCCTGAAATTCAAAAGCCATGGGTGCTTTGAAAACAAGTCAGCAAATGAAGATCCCCAGTAATCCAACGTCTCCAGCTCACCTCTGACTGCACAGGATGGAGACTCACACTTGCTGACGGAAAGAGGATTCATGAGAGGCACTGCAAAAGCCTTATTGATTCACATCACACAGGAGAAGGCAAGTGCAGGCCCAGAGCAGCAGAGCTGGTGAAAAACCACACACTCCTGTCATGGAAGGGCTCACCTGAACTCACCAAACACAAATATCAAACTAATTTGCTTAACCTGCCTCGTGGTTTTCCAGCTGTCCCATAAAACACCAGTGTTCTCCTGTGAATTCCTACCTGGTGATAACACCACCCTTCTAATCGTTCCCACTAAATAACCCACACTAGAGCACACTCCTGTCCAGTGAAATTTTTGCCTCTGTTTTGCAAGAACAATTCTTTGCCAGGCCAGCTCACTGACCAGTCTCCTCTCCAGGATACTCCTCTGCCAGGAAAAGTCTTGGAAAGCTCTCACAGACCTGAACACCTCCTTGCCAGGAGAATTTTGCCAACTTTCTGAGCACTAGACTTGTGCACAAGTATCATCCTGGGCAGAGGAACAAGCCTGAAATCTCAGTATTTCAGGTCTCTTTTGTCTCTTTGTTTATAGCGCTCTGGACTGAATGCACACACCAGGAGAATCACTGGCAATGCCACTGTCCCTCCTGCCATTTGCTGCGAGTCAACACGTAAAAATCCCTTAAAAGGAACTGTTCTGGAAACCCCACCCACCACCGAAAAGGAGAGCATGGCCAGAGTGTCCAGGGCCTAGCTCCAAAAAGAGGACTACACAGTACAACTCTGAACCTCACAACACCCACTGCGCACGTGGGAACCCAGTGCCCCATGTCAAACTCATGCAAAATGAGCAGGGAATTCAGGCGCCCTAGAGAAAAAGAGGAAAACTGAGACCCACCAGCAAAAAGACATCCAATCTATCTAACAGGGCATTGCTAAGAGTGCTTTAAATCCCACTTCTTTGTGGGACTTGGGCAACTTGAACAAGAATTGCAGAGGCACCTCCCCTCCCTCTGAACTCTGAAAACATCCCTTGGAAAACCCCTGTCCATTGCTGCAAGTACCCATGGGGATTGCTCCCTGTGCTGGTTTTGGCTGGGGTAGAGTTAACTTTCTTCACAGTAGGTGGTATGGGGCTGTTATTTGGCTTCGTGCTGGAAAGTGTTGGTAAAACAGGGATGTTCTCCTTACTGCTCAACAGGGCTTACCCAGAGTCAAGGCCTTTCTGCTTTGCCATCAGAGGGGAAGCTGGCAGTGCTTGGGAATTTGGGAGGGGACACAGCCAGGACAGCTGACCCCAGCTGACCTCAGGGACCTCCCAGCCCATGTGGTGTCATGCTCAGTACAGGAAGCTGGGGGAAGGAGGAGGAAGCAGGAGTTGTTTGGAGCGATGGCATTTATCTTCCTCGCATTCCTGGAGCAGGCCGAACGCCTGCCTGTGGTAGGCAGGGAATGGATTCCCTGGTTTGTTTTGCTTTGCGTGGTTTTTGCTTTACTTTTTAAACTCTTTATCTCAACCCGTGAGTTTTCTCACTTCTACTCTTCCAGTTCTCACCCCCACCCCACGGCGGGGGTGAGCGAGCGGCTGCGTGGGGCTGAGCTGCCAGCTGGGATACAACCACGACACATTCCTTCTGAAATACACTGACGGGATGGATCTCAAGCTGTCCTCCACAACAGCTCCCAGGAGACGGGAGAGAAGTTTGAAATACACCCCAAAGGATTCACACCAACATCTCCAGAACCCTCTGAGGGAAGCCACACTGGGCTGGCCCGGGAGGGGCATCTCTCACCATTACATTGCTGTCCCACCAAAGAAGCAGCCCAAAAGCCATTAAAAAGCAGTTGCAGCCATCCCTGCTCAGCGTGAGCTCCCCCAGGCTCTCGGCTGGGGTGATCCTTGTGTTTGTGCGCTCAGTGTAGGATAATGTGTACAGGGAAGTAAATTTTCTGCACAGCTTCAAGCCATTCTTCAGAGGGGTCAGCAATGTGCATGTAAACACCCTCAGAGCAAGCAACAACCTAATGCAACCAATTTAAACTCTGAGATAGAGGGAAAGCAGGCAGCAGCACGCCATCCTCCAGGGCTGTTAAAATAAAGGAAAACAAAAAAGAAAGGGGAAAAAAAAATCACAGAGACTGCCTCTGTATTACACACAGTACCAGTCAGGCAGATGGACAGTAGAAAGTCAAGCACATAGATGTATTATTTCTCTCAGTCCCAGATAAATTTACACACAAAAGCATCTGTGAGCTGGGTTAAGCTAACCCTGTCAAGGCCACACATGTCAGTAATTTGTAAGCTTTAAGCAAGAGGGAAAACTGTGAAGCACACGCATCAGTTATTCAGACCTCTCTGAACTGCAGTGTGGGACTTCAGAGGTACACAGAATAACAGTTATCAATCCTCAAGTCCTGGGGAACAGACTCTGTACAGCTCTCAGTCTAGGAGACTTACAAGGATCAACACTTCTTCATGCTGGCATCGACAAAATAAAATGAGGACTGTGCAGGGTGAGTCATTATCAGCTGCTCTGCCTGCAGTGCTCATGGTGTTTGTGCCCTGTACAACTAACACCAAAAGAGATTCACGCAGGACTAGCACAACATGAGCCTCTGTTGGATCAACATAAACCTCCAAGTGGCTTTTAGAATCCTGAAGGGTAGACACAGTTCCAGGTCACGGCAGAGATTCTGCATTCTGGAGCTTTTTTTGGTCTTGGGCAGAGAAGTTACCTTACTTCTCCAGGTGGAACTCTCCTCCTGGAGAGGACTCCAGGAACACTGGAGTCCTCCACTACATTTAATTCAGCTTGGGTAAATGTTAAGAGGTTGGAATATTTCTTACTGTACCCCTTGCAAGCAAACATACAATGCTTACACTGGTTTTTCAGGTCGCTATTAAAACACCGTAACTGAAAAGTCAGCTGTGAGTCACTGACAAGTTCTGTCAACAGTGTCTAAACATTAATTTTGAAGTGACTTTCAGTGCTGGAAAAGGAATATCAGTGGCTTTGCCTTGGTGACCTTGCCAGCCCTCACCATCCACACATCCCTGCAGGGAAGGTGCAGCTGCAGCAGCCTGATCAGCATCGTATTTCTGGTTAAGAACCACACTTTCGAGACCAACGTAATTTCAGCAGACTGCCGAAAAAAACTCAGTGTGAACCATACAATATTTTCCTTCCCCCTCCTTGACTGCAGTTTTTATCTCATGCCATCGCTATCAGCAGAGATGTGTGTAAGGTTGCGGGCACGATGCCACCACGGGCAGAGGGAGGATGTGCACATATGTCCTCAAAGTCCCTCTCCCTGGGAAAACGGGCAGGTTGCTGACATAGAAGGAAAGAGCTTTCAAAATCACATCATTCTTGCCTTCTTTCCCTCCCCTCCCTCCTTGTAAAAGATGTCTGAGCTCTAGAAATCCAGACACAGCATACAGGGACCAGAATGTTGCTTTTTTTAGTGGTTTCCTTCAGGGATGCTGCATGGGATTTGACTCAATTATGCAAATTATATAACTTGATGATACTCCTTCAACAAATGCTCTAGACTGTGCTATCAGAGCAATCTGCAAAACACAGCAAGTTTCCTAGGACTGACTTTTGCTTTAACTCTTAAACAAGCATCTCATTTATGGGCAGCTATGTCATACGTGTAATGCTGTATTTCATCTCAATTTTCACTCTTACCCTAATTTCTCATTAATTCTAACTGCATAGCAGGAGGCAGAACATTTTTGTTCAAACCTTCCACCACATCCCCCTCTTATGTGCATTTTATCTGTGAAATGCAGTGACCATTGTTTGAACACTGCAGCTGTCAGTTCTGCACGGTTAGGGTAAATTGACATTACAGATCTAGATTTCTATGCCTATAAAAGAGGTCATTAATTTTCACTTTTGCTCTGTGTTAGCTTCCCATTTTGCAAAAATATCGGGGTTTTTTAAATGGTCAATTGTAAACAACATGCAAAAAGCACATTTTAAAGTGTGAAGGCTTCATTATGATCATCTATGTAAGTGCACAAGCCGTTGAATTCCATCCATTACCTCCAACAACAAGCCCATAAGTTCTATTTCAGCTCAAGCACATTTTCTTTTCCTTAAGAACTGGAAGTTGTTTACCACTAAGGAGTGATTACTTCTCCAGCAATATCTTAAACTGTTCTCCTGCCTGTTTCCAGCCTTCATTTTTTAAAAACTGAAAATGAACTAAAGTAGAAAGGCATATTAAGCAATACACTGAGAATGGATTTAGACAGATTGCTGTAAATAAGCCCCTTCTGTTGTCTACCACGCTGCTACTTAACGCGCCGCCAAAGCAATTGATCAGCGTTCAAACACCAAATGCACAAAAATGGAATTTTAATTTTTTGTTTAATCACTATTTAGTGTGCCTGGCTGCAGCCAAAAAAAAAAAAAAAAAGTGCAGATGGAGACATAAGCCAAGAGTTTTCTACACATGAGGAAAAAGATTTGTTTAAGTATGTACGTTAACCATAATGCTGTACAGATCTCAAATCCTCTTCAAACATTTATTTTGCAGATTTATTATTTTCTTTCAAACGAAGGAGCTATGATAAGACCCATGATCTTTGGAGACAGTGTCAAACCGGGCATCTGTTCCACCCCAGACCTATTCATTTATCCTAGCACCTCAGCAAGCCTATCCTGCACTTATATCCTACAACAAGACGTTGAAGATGCCAAAATAATTCAAGAAAACAACAGGGAAAGGGAAAGCAGCAGATAGGAACCATTCCTCTGTTTATTAAAGGAGCTTGCAACCTGAGGTGAACTCAGCGGAATACTCAAGAGTACACACTTGGGTACAACCTAGTTGTCACATTTTGTGACATGGCAAAGCAGAAACAGAAAACATCTAGAGGCAGATTCTTTCCAGTCTTCCAAACCTTACAGCACCCGAGGTGTTTCGGGAAGCAAAATGTGAGGGAAGCCAGGTCTAGCAGAAAACAGGAGGAATCCTCCCTCTCACTGCAGCAAGCTCAGGTTTTAATGATTGTGGGACCACCCATGCTAAATGTAACCCTTTCATAAATAAGTAGATAGCAAGTGTTATTGCACCATGAAGAAAGGCAATTCTGGTTTTGGTTCGTCAGAGCGCTATTAGCATGTGCTGAACAACAAACTGGTGCAGCGCTCAGGCAGCACAAACAGCCTCCATCCTTTTCACTGGCAGGAAAACAGCTGAGACTTTCAGATGAGCTAATGAAAAATAAAAATATCACCAACATCAGCTGGAGGCTGCTCCTGGGTCAGGAAGCTGAGCATAACCTCAGTCAATCAAAGCTCCTCGTTTACTGGAACAGGAGGCAGCACACTACTGGAAAAAAAAGCTGCTAAAAGCCTGTTGTGTGATCTACCCAAGTGTTTTCAAAAGGTTAACTTTTGAAGCTATTTCAGTCCATAAAAAATTTAAAAGGTACATTAACATAATCCATACCTTCAACATTTCAGGAACTATTAAAAGGCAACTCAGGACTAAATGGCACCACATCATGCAGAATTTTTAAGTGCTTTCAAAGACAAAAAAGCCAAGTTCATCTTTACAGCTTGTTGGGACTCACACCCAACAGGTCTGAACCAGACCTGAACTTTTCCTGCAGAATGCTATCCCCTGCTCATCATTTTCTTTCCCACCTGTAACACCAGTAATACTGAAATTCAGATTTCTGCCTTGTTTTTGAGGAGGCCAGGCTTCTTCGGAGTATGGAAATATCCTGCCTGATTCCCTCAGAAGCAGAGCCCCAGATAACTGTGGGCATTCCTGGATCAGTCCTTACCCCGTGTCAGGGAATGAAACCACAGCTGGACCAGAACCAGCTGAGGGGATCGGTGCACAGGCACAAAGCAGAGCCCTCTGTGCAGAACGCACAGGGACATTTGGGAGCTGTAGAGCCATTAAAGAAATATGTTCCTTGCAGAATGCCAGCTTCTTGGTGGATGGGGCAGCCTGCTGCTTTTAGCTGACTCTGTTTTTAATGCAGAAAGCTTTTCGTCTCAGGTGCTAGAACAGTACTTGTTTGAACTGAAACTCCCCCCCACCCCCTGTAAATTCCTTCAGTTAACAAGTTTTATTAAACATCAATTGTTGAAAACTCCTTAGCACAAAGAAAAAAAAATTAATCTCGCAAAAAGTCCTGGATCATCAGTGGATTAAAGTCTGCAGACATCAGCTGAGGACAGTGGTATGACATCCAGCTTAGTCATCTGTCTCTACCAAACACCTCACACTTTGTTCTTCGCTTACCTTTAGTATAATATTATGGTTTTGTGATGACTGCTGTTCTGAACTTACTGTCTGACTAATTCAGCCCAGGCCTGCAGAGGCACAGCACCTTCCAAGGTCAGCACAGAGCACCAAGCAGCAAGTTCCTGAATTCAAGCACATCTTGTGATAGCACAGCAGTTTCAGCCTCAGACTTTCCTTTCAGCTGTTAAAACCCCAGCTGGCCTAGTTTAAGAATTCATTTGCCCACAACAGTTTTCTCATCTTTTCTGTTCACTAAAACATTTACAGCCCTTTCCATCTACAGAACTGCTCCACCTCCCACACTGAGCCTGTCTCGGGAATCTGCTGAACACCGTGGAATCAGCTCCTGCAGGCATTTAGCTGGGGTGAACCACCTTGTTTTCCCCTCAAGCAACAAGAACATTTCTTTGACCTTGCTCGAAGACACAGCAACACTTTATAAAATTCCCAAAGAATGCATCACACCCTGAGCTAGCCTCTGGTTGAGATGGAGACAATCCGCTACTCACCTTAGGTGGGGTACAACAGCCAGGAGGGGCTCGGACAACAAACACACAAAATGAAGACATAGACAAAAGGAATCTCTGAACTGCCACTCCAAATAAGATTAGACTTCCCATCCCTCCCACCTTTCCTTTCTGCTTTACAGCTTGCTGGAAACTTAAAAGTTCCTCTCCCAAGGAACTGGGGTACATTCAGTGTTTTATCACATCCTTGAGCTGGTTTTGGACTGCAACTCCTGGCAGAAACTCTGAGCATGAAATCCAGAGAGATGCACTTTGTTTTCCACAGAACCTAGTGCTAGCTGAAGCTGTCTTAAATACAGCCTTACATTCACAGAAGGAGGGAGCAAGCTGGTTTGGAGATCAGTTTGAGAAGTGACCATTTGAGACAGAACCTGGCACGTGTCTGCAGACACCCACACTCCATTTAACACTAATGAACAGCCCACGAGATGTAGTGGCTTCCTTTAAGAACACATTTTGGAGCACAGTTTCTGAAATCTGACTCTCTAGTAAGACTTACAGATTATGTTGCATACGCAGAAATAGCTGAATAATCTGCAATAAGATTTAATAAAAATGCAGGATATAAAGCCTGTTAATTCCATCATTTTGGTGAATTCCCTGTACTCGAGCTATAAACTCCAGATCAGATTATAGGAATGTTAAGCCAATCAAGGACTGCTCAGATGAACACAACTTCCAAATATTTTATACACAAGCACAGAAGCAAACCCTGCATCATATTAGCAGAAATCTCATTAAAAATACATCACAATGAGCATCCTGAATATCCTCAACACAGAAATACTACAAAGAGGTGAAATTCCCAGCACTCAACCAATACAAGATGACAGCTCAGGTGGTGCTGCACGTAGGTGGACCAGGCAAACGTGTGACTGCAAATTTGACTTAGTTCAGTTTACAGAAAAAATGTCCAACATTTATAACCATTTGAATGATGAAACTATGGCAATTTGTACCTTTCATACAATGGAATCCACCTGACTGGGTACCAGGTCCTTGGGAAATCCTGGTATAAATCCTGGTATAAACTGCCATAAGGGCTCAGAAATTTTCAAAAGAAAAAAAAAAAAAAAAGCTGCTAATGCCCCAATAATCTTTGAAGCAAGGACAGGACAAAATCTACCTGCTAAACATGCAAAGGAANAGCCCCCCCACCCCTGGGCCTGGGGCTGTGGCCCCCCACCCCTGGGGCTGAGGGGAGGAAGGTGAAGGCCATGGCCCCGCGGCGGAGCTGGACCATGGCCCGGCCTGGCCTCCCACCAGGCTGCACCTGGGCTCGCGTTGGCAGGGCCCAGCCGGGCCCCGCCGGGCCGGCCCAGCCCCCCCCCCCAGGGGGCTGAGCGGGCCCTCTGTTACCTCTGCCTTCGCCGGAAGAGCAAGAGAGAGATTCCCGCCCTTCATCTCCTTTTAATCTGAATTCACGGGGCGTACCCCTTCTCTAAGTGGCTCAATAGAGCTGTCGATATTCAAATTAGTTAATTGATTGGTTCTGTCCAGTTCTGGAGGAAATTACAGCACCTGTTGCTGCAAACAACTTCCTCCAGGAAACAGAGCCAAAAGGAAGAAAAACCTGAAAAGCAGGAAGAGGTGTCAACCCATGACAGGAAGAATTCTAAGTACTTTCCATAGAGAAAGACATTTCAAGAGAAAAACACTTAATTTGGGGACTTACCAGTGTGCAAAGTATACTACCAGGATGCCCTGCACTTTGTGATAAAGGCACAAGCACGAGTGCACTAGAACATGTTTTCTGAGGTAAGATGAGCGAGGCAGTTTGAAAGCCTGCCAACAGTTATAGTTCATAATAGTAAACAGAAATGCTCAGGATTTTGCCCAAAAAAGCAGGCAGAGCACCATAAGGCATCCATAAGCCTGACAGAGCTGCTGCAGTCTGCAACAGCTGACAGTGTAGATCAGATATTTACCTTTCCTCATGGAAACTGGGCTGCTGCCAAACTTACACAAACAAAATTCAAGGGCGCATTATGGAAGGTTTGATGCCTGGTGAGGGGCAAAGGTCTGTCAGCATGCAGAGTACACTGGCTTCAGAAAGGTTAATAGTGCTCTTCTGAAATCTCCAAAAAGGTAAAAAAAGACCCAACTTTCAGTGCTATGGAAATATATATTCAATCCATACAAAACCTACGTGACAGATATGACTCAAAAACTGGAATAAGAACTGTAGCTGCCACTTTCTTGTGTGCCAGGTACTGAGAATGTGTTTTATGTCAGCACAGTGCTTCCCACAGCAAGTTGAATATCGTGCTTAGAAACTGTTTCTTCCCTGATGAATTTTGAAAGCTACTAGGAAAAAAAAACCCCTGCACTTTAGGTTTTTTTCCTTGAGCCTTCACCCATCATTAGGAGTTACACATAAAATTAATGAAGTATTTCCAACCAGATTATTTGAGAGGAGGCACAATCTGACTGTCGTCTGTGGAAAAGTCAAAAAA
The DNA here is from genome assembly GCA_013400655.1 of Mystacornis crossleyi. Classification (NCBI taxonomy): domain Eukaryota; kingdom Metazoa; phylum Chordata; class Aves; order Passeriformes; family Timaliidae; genus Mystacornis; species Mystacornis crossleyi. Next base: position 28,334 of record VYZQ01014001.1, on the reverse strand, counting down.
CCCCCAAACCAGGGGATGTCACAACACCTACGAGCAGCATCCACCTGGGCAGGGAACGATCCCCAGACATGCTGTGCCAGCTCACCTTGCTCAGCGGACCATGAGTGCAGCTTAACCCTAAACTGTCCCTGGAAACGCAGACAGGTGACAATAAATATCCAGCCAAAAGGATTTTAGGGAGAACTTAAGCCATCAAGAGTCCTACAGATATTTTCAGAGCGTACTCTCCCCCCCTCTATCTCCTGCTACCAGGAACAATTATCCTGCCTACATGATACTCACACACACCTTGAACCAAATGGTTCCCGCTAACTCCAATAAAGCAAAAGGAATCACAAGCATTTTTCTGTTTTATTTTCCACACTCTTCAGGCAGTACCTTCAGTGCTGACACTGCTCACTTGCCTTGCAGACACTGGGAAATCAACAACCGCTCTGACAGCTTTAGTTTAGGGGGGGAAAAAAAAAAATCATCGTTTTCAATAAACTTTTACTATTACTTCAGGTGGTGCTCCAAAACAGGTTTGCTGCCTGATTCCCACCAACAGCATCGGTCTCAGCGCAGCTTTTTCTTAGCAGTAATGCAGCAAAACCACAATTTTCTGGCTTTCAGCAGCAGAATACCCCTATTTCCCTTTTAGCTGTTTAAAGATTTTAAAGTGAATTTCCTACCAACTTCCTGGCAAACTTGATGCTTCTTGACAGTTTTATGTTAAACTGAAAACATCAGCACTAAAAAGCAACATTTACCAGGGCTCTTCTTCCCAAGGAGTTATTTAACTGTTGCTCAGACAACTAGTATGTTGCACCCAGCAAATGCACAAAAATCCCAAAATCTCAAAAATCAGAGTTACTGCACACAAATCCCAAATTCAGTCGTCAACCTCTTCTAGGAGACCAAGTCACCAGTGATGGGTGGCAAAAGTGACTCAGAGAACACACACATCACACAATTATGGAATAAAAACCCACCAGGAACCACTCGGGGAAGGTGATCCCATGGACAAGTTCTGGGCAGCTTAAAAATAACTTGCATTTACAGTACTGGTTACAGGCTTCTGAGCAGCTAAAAGCTGAGGTGCCAAGCACATGTACCCGGCAAGGGAGAGCGTCTGCCACCCTTTCCCCGCTCCTCCCTCCACAGGGAAAGCACTGGCAGAGCTCCCTGCAGCACTCCCGTTCCTGGGCACCGCATGTGCATCATCTCCTCACACCTCCCAGCTCTGATACTCCTCTCCCGAGCAAGCTGCTCACGAGGCTTCACTCTACCCCTTCCAAACACAGCATGAAATTGTGAATATCACACATCTTTATGCCACCCCAAGGCTTTCAACTGTCCACGCCTCCACCCTGGGGTGAGGTGGGGCTGACGCAAGGCCAGGAAAGGATCGAGTAATCCGTACTGGAATGCTGAATCTAGAGGCCAGACCCTGTGTGGGTACGCCGGTCCCTTCTAGAGATGCCCTCTAGTAGTGACCACCGAGCCTGGTTTGGGTGCAACAGGGGAAAATAGAGGCTGGAAAAATAAACTGGTTGGGTCTGGGAAGAAGCTGGTCGACAGCGTTAGGCTGCCTGTGGAAGGCAGATAATATTTCCAAAACTGAAAGATGCTGAACACTTCTGGGGAATTGAGGAAGAGCAGGGCTGGGGATGCAGATACCAAAACATTGTGTATGTCTAAAAGGTGACAACTCACTTTCGGATGTCATCTTAAAAGTGACAAACGGCTGCTAACTACAGCAGTGTCAGGATTAAAAAGGAAGAAACAAGCAGCTTCTTCGTGGGACAGGTAACAACCAGGCAGACAGGAGAGAAAAGAGAGGTGTCACTCAGTGATGTAAAACTGAGCATCCTGAGTCTTGTTATTATTAATATCCAAACTGGAATTCACTCAAATCTAATCAAAACTTACACATTCTGATGCAATCATTCAGGTCATGTGTCAAAACAATCTTTGCCAGAATCTTTCTAGACCCTGTAAAATTATCTATCGATTTCAATACTGGAATGGAAGACAGGCTTGTTAAATCTGCTGATGTTGCTAACTGGAGAATGGGATTAAAATTCAAAAGCAGTCCCGACCACAGAAAAAAGCATCAAATATTTAGGATACAATTCAAAGGGTAAAGAAGGCATTAACTGTACAAATGTGAGACTTCAATGATTTTTTATGCAGCTGTTCAGCAGCTGTTCTATCATCATGACTATATGGAACTCCATCCTGCTGTTTGAAAAAGCTAATTTCATCCTGAGATATTTACAAAAACAGCACACACGGAAAAATGCAAAATAATGGATGCTGATGAGGGCAGAGATGACTGGGCAGAAAAGAAAGGACATACATTACAAATAGCCCTCTCATTTTTCCCCACTGCTGCAAAGAATAAAAGGCCAAGACATGAAATTAAGAGTACCACGCATGAAATTATGGAAGAGGCTTTTTAACTACGTGAGAAATTAATATATTCCATCTTGGGCCAAGAGGCAATTAGACTTTGAGGAGTCTCATTTCACCACAAGGATCTTAAGGGAGATCTTTCCCTTGAGAATACATTGAATTCCTGAAATTTTCAGTGTCTACTCCCGGGACAGTGTTGTGGCAGCCAAACATCCTCATGAGCATCTCTCAGGCATCACATTAAAATATACCACAATATTTTCTATTTTCCTAGATCTATTCTAGCTCCTATAGCACAGGAGAACTAAATTCCGAAGAAGCTGAATTATTTAGAGCATTTACTGTCCTTCAGGGTCATTACAAGAGCATAGAAGTTAGCCCTATGATAAAATATAAATTCTCTTCTCCACGGCATAGTCTGACCTCGCTATAATGAAGCTCCGTGGGACTGAGAAAAATTGCTGTACAGCAGGACATTCTCTGAAATACAGTTTTTGTAGCTTCTCATACCAGAATAAAGAAGAACCCAATTTGACTCGAACGTGTTGTAGCTGCTATTTTTATGAGTCTTGCTTCATATTGAAAGAATACTGCTTAAGCATCGGCAAAAAAAAAAAAAAATCGATAAAGAAATAAAATGCATGGTTATACATGAGATGCGGCAGAGAACGACAGCTACAAACTCCTCAGATTCGCTCAGGTGTTTGCTCTACCAAGTCTCATTAAACAGGAAAAAAGAATTAAGCTCCCACTGCTGGGACTGTTTCAGAGAGGGCAGGCTATTAGCAGGTCGTGTTAGAGAGCGCCTGACTAATTCATTGTGTGTTCATCTCTCTCGAGTCCTCTGAAAATTTATGGTGTAACACCTCATGGCAAAAACAGTGCTGGCAAAACAGTGCTGGCTGCTCAGCTCACACAGGGAGCTCCGTTTCACCTCTTTGGAGGAATTCTGAAGGTGAATCTCTGTTCAGCCTTGTACAGAGTAGCATAAACTATTTTAAAGCCTCCTTTTAATGGGAACAGGGAGTGAAACACAACTTGTATCCTAGATTTTGTGTTCCCTGGACTCAAGGACAGTTGTTCTGGGAGTATTCAGGCAGTGCTCTGATGTACCTTTTAAGAGCCTTTCACTGGCTTTCAGCACAGACAAGGATAACGCTGCTGAGAAGGGTTTATGGTTGAGGCTCTTCTGCACAATGTGAAGGAAGGAAGAAGGGCCACAGCCTCTGGAGAACGATGTCCTACGGAAAAGCAATGGGTAGATCATGGGTGCAACACACAGCATTTTAGAGAGGTTTTCAGAACAGCCTTTGTGACATTGGCAATTTTTTCCCTCCCTGAAGCAGCACAGATGTTCTGACAGTGGAGCACTCCGAGCCTGGAGCAGCATTTCCAGCCGTGGTGTGCAGGGAGGAGAGGCTCGCTCTGCTCTGACGTCTGCCTGCACTCACAGTTTACATCAGTCAGACTTCCTGAATTCTGTGACGTGGTTAATTGCAATCTAACAGAACTGCTTTAGCAAAAACTTCATCTACTCCAAGCTCGGTGGTTTTTAAACGCTCTGTCAGACTTGCACATCTGTTGAGTGAGGAAGTGACCTTGGAGGAGAGTAAGGAGGCTGAAGAAACTGCCGGGAACAAAGAGATGCAATTAGTGATGATGAACTGGTCTTATTACCATAGCAGACTGAAGTTCAAGTCTTGATCTGTGTCATAAGTGAAGAATCAATCTGATTAATTTTGCCAATAGCCATTCTTCGGAAACCATTTTTCATTACTGCCCAAGAAAGAGCTCTGACCTGAGGAGTGAGAGCATTAACCAGAGTATTTTGGGGCAGCCAACACTACCTGAGAGCTGTTGCCCTTCAGACCCATTTCCTGACCACAGAAAGCTTCCACAGAGATCCCTTTTGCTCATGATAACAGCCTGTTTCGCACACACTTCATGCAGAGAATCTTAAAAATCCTGCCAGTGCAGGAGTATTACTAGACAATAATTCAGTGGGCACAGGGGTTCCTTCCTCTCTTCCTGCAAGTCAAAAACCAGTTTTCCATTCAAGAATGATTTTGAAGGAACTATACCACACATACAGATGTAGCAACACAGCCTATCAGAAGTTTTTTATCAAAAGTGACAAGCTCAAGGAGTGAACATTACAACATCTTAAAACCTTTCAGCACGAAAGAACAGCTAAAAAATCCTGAATGACTTTGCTCAGGAGACGGACATCGTGTGTGCTCCAGCTGACCTTACTAATGATCACTCAAGCTTCAAATCTGCTACTAAAGTCTCAGTTGTAAGCAATTATTTGCCTCTGTGCAAAAATGTTCATTTCATGCTCTGTAAACACATCTCCTTGTGAAAGACCAGCCTGCCCATAAAGATTGCTTCTGACAGCCTGCTGACCATCTCCTGCAGCAAGTGCCTGGAGCATCTTCTGGAGGCAGAAACATCTGTTCTCCCCTCCCAGAGAAGAGGACGTGTTTATAGGTGAGCCACGTACAACGACCTCGACAAAAGGCAGCTGGAGAGTGTTGGCGCTTAAGTAAGACAGAGTAACTTGACACTGTAAAATTAAAGACAGCAGCAACTGCTTTCAAGTAGCTGTAATAATTTGTCATAGCATTTAATCAACTAACCTCTCGTGGAAAACATCCCCTCTGCAGTGCTGCTCTCAGGGTAAGGATTCATGGATGAGACAGGCTGTGGTAAGAAAGATGGCTTTTTAAGTAGAGGTGGGACTGCAACAGGAAGGATGGCTGTGAAGCTTCAGGGAAAAAAGCACCACACAGTAGTAAACAGGCAGATTATTTAACCCAAACCACAGTCAGCCACACCTAATCCTGCGAGCAGTCTCTCCCCATGAGGTCATGAAACACGATGCTACATGGCAAGCGCTTTTTGCCCAAGAACACTCGCCTGAATCCCAAATCCATTACATACAGTGCCAGTTTTGGGTGTCAGCACATGCAAGACCGCTGGGAGACAAGCTACATATTTTAAGGTAATAAGGAAAAAAGAAAAAAAAAAAAAGCAACTGCCTTCTAAAACGCAAGCAAAATGTTAGATGTGGAAGTTACCACCTTTGCTAGAAAGGCAAGAGAATCATAAATATGCCAGATATTTAATGCATGGAAACAAGTCAACTTTGAATAATTTTATGCTATTAAGAGATGCACACTGAATATGGACCCAGATCACTTCATAATTCATATCTAACACATACTAAAAGTCAGCCTTGGTATTCCACAGCAAGTTGCCAACCACAGTGGTCTTTCAGCCGCATCTAAATTCAGTTCACCATGCAGACAGAGCAAGGAAACACTTTCACTCTTCCTCAGTATCTACCTCAGAGAGAAGTGCCACTTGTCTCTCATCACCTCTTCACAGATGACTTCAACCAGACCTATTTTCCCATGCCTCATGTTATAAAACACTCCAGAGGCCACACAAAGTGAACTAGTCTTTTTTATTTCTAAGAACATCGCCTGAAACTTGAAGTAAGCAAAGAGACTTCAAGATTTAAGTGTCCACATGATGCTCCCAGATTAGGAAATATTTATGTATTTCCATAAATTTACCACTGTGCAAAGAGGCAAGACAAGTTCACCATCCCCAAAAGCATAAGCTGGAAAGCATAAGCAAAAGCATAGCCACTTGGCTATTATGAATTATAAAAGAAAAAGCTCAGATAAATGTCAAAGTTTCAGTAATCCCATTTAGGACAGCTGCTCAGAAGAGCCTACGTAGGACTGGATTTTCACAAATTACATTAAGAGGAGGGAGGACCATGACACTTACTGTAATGACGAGATGTCAATCTTGCCAAAAAGTAAAAAGTAAGATTCTTAATACATGCAATTTAGAGGAATTAGTTTCCAATTCGCATAACAAAATAAAAATCAAGGCTGCTCTGTACTTTCAAGTAAAGCTAATCTTGGATTGATAAATCCTGACACTTTTGTCCCTGGTCTGAAGTAAATCCTTGCAAATTCTTTGAAGAGGTGAGACCAACAGTCCTTTTGCTCTACACAGCTGAGCAAAACCAGTTTGCTGAATTACACTGCTGTTCTGCACTCACCATCTTCAGAAGCAGAGCTCAGTTTAAAGGCTTTTTTCTTGTCTCAAATCCAGCTTCTTTCATCGATCTGGTTGCAGTAAGACCCCATCCAGGGCCGTATCAGTGCAATGGAGGGGAAAGTAAGCTGGAAAATGGGGGCAAGATCATCAAATTGCCTCTGTTACTGAGACAACCCCTGTCAAAGCCCTCCATAACATGCCCTGGTTACTGGATCATTATTTTGCAGGCAGCAGAGCACATTCAGGCAATTAATTTACTGTTCTTCCTGTCATCTCTACCACTCTGAAAGTCAAATTCACACTTTCATACTTCCTCATACAAGAACATGTATCAATCCCACCGCCCCCTAACTTTCAGGCTTATCAAACCGAAGAGGTTAAAAACGTTTTAAAGCAGGAAGTTGCTTCTGTGAAAACAGAAGGGAAACCTCAGTGCCAGCATTAAAGGAATCAATAAATAATTATTAGTAGGTGGGAAATTCCACACATTTTTGTCTGCTTAGTACAGCTATTTTAACATCTCCAAACAGTTGAATCTAATTAGTCACTGCAATTTAAGCCACCTTCCCTATATAAAACTTTAAACAGGCTCTTGCTTTAGTCTCCAGAACTGCGTCAAGCCTGTGCTAGCATTTTAATCTCAGTGACAGCCAAAGAAGAGCCCGATTAAACAACAACTCCACAGTAACACCGTTCTATTTAATCTTCTTTGCAAGCTTCAGAAAGAGCATTGCATGAAAAAAAACCCAAAATCCCCAAAAACAAAAACAACCCAATGCTCATGTAGTTATAAAAGCCTTCATCACTTAATCCTCTATCCTCTATAAGAACTCTCCTGACCCTCTGGAACACTTTCTGCAGCAGCTCTCACTGCAGTGAGCTCAACATTTCCACCAAGAAGGGGAAAGTATGAAGAAACTACAGTACATGATGGGTGACATGGGGAAATCAAATACTTTAACCTCCAAAATTCCTTTAAATGCATTTTTGAAAAAGCACAAGTTGTTTCGAACAAGCCAAGATATTCCACTTAGATCACAGAGGTGAGAAACCACCCCAAACTACTTCGAGTTAAATAGAAACCAACTTTCTGCTAGCTTCCATCAAAGGTAGGATCATTTGCTTTTCCTTAAGAAGATGCAAGCCAAAGTTCATAGCTTCTATGGATTTCAGAGTATTCAGATCAATCTTCTGAGAGCTGCATAAAAATATTGCCTGCTTTTGATTGATGCTTCAGAAAATGAACTGTGGCTTGTCTTTTAATCAGAAACGTGAGGGACTCAGGCTCCACACACAGTAGAGAAAAAGAACTTCTGAGCGTAAGTACAGATAGCTGCAGCTGAGGGGCACGTACTATCTTTCAGGTTTTTTCTGATGAAGTTATGGCAAGAAACCAGAGCAAGCTCTAGAGACAGTGGAAATATCCTGAGTGACTGGGAAAAAAAAACTTCTTTGTGGCTCAGGTGAGCAACCACTAAGAAAAGATTCATATTATGATCATCAACCTTCAATGTATAAACTTTCTTAGTAATAACTGGAAGCCAAGAAAACATGTCCAACTCAACACATGCAACCAGTAGCCCTGGACTCTGAACTCAGCAGTTCTTCTTGCCAAGGATTTTATACATACATTCTATGATTTTCCAGAGTCACCACACAACTGGCAAGTATCAAACCAAACCTCTGCCTGAATGTTTCATTTGTTACAGCACGTTGATACAAAGACCGATTTTATGCTCCTGTACAAACAGAATCAGACATGAAAACTTCTCCTCTTTGCCAGGCACCAGTGAGAGCCTTTGTTCAGCTGCACAAGAATTCAGTGTAACCAGTTCATACTTAGAAATCAGTGTGCAGCAGCGAATGTTCACCATCCCTGAGCATGGAGAGATTTGCTGGGGGGATTAGATGTAAGCAGTTTTAAACACTAATGTGAAATAGCAAAATCCAAATCATTAGACCTGCATTTGCTGGGCTCGGCTCCCACCCAGGGCACTGTGCCACGTCCCTCCCAGCAAAGCATGCAGGTCCCTGCTCAAGCACTTACCCACTGATGCCTCCAGCCCTAATCTACTCTTGGAATTGCTCCCCAGTGCCAGGCAGACTCCAGGGATTCCAATGAGCACAAGCTGGCTTATATTTAAACCAGAGCAAAGCTGGAGCAAGGCTCTTTCGGGGTAACACAAACGGGCAAGGAGATTCCCTTTGGTCACCCTGTGTGGTGCAAATTGGATGCATCAATATACTTTTATATATATAATAAGTACATACCATGTTCTGAAATACCTTTTTACCAAAACAGCTCTCTCACACATACACGAAAAAGTTATTGATAAAATTTCACCAATTCCCATTTTCCTTTAAAACACTATAAAGATTTTTGGCAAGACTCCCAACAAAATTTCAAGCAATCATGACCACCGTTACTTGGTGAACTGCTAACATTTGAACAAGCCCTATCATATATAGTGCCTCTTTGGCACATCCCTGCCTGAAGAGGCATTTCTACCAGCCAGTTTGCAGCCTGCAGCCTTTAGGCACTCAGCCTGTCCCCTCCTGTCAGGACACCTCCTTCCTCTCCCCTGTGTTGACCTGAGAACTCACGGAGATGCATGTGGAATCACATGTTAATGAGGTGGCTACAGCAAAGTACAGATATTTTCCCACTCTCTCTCAGGGTATGGAAAAATGGATGTGAATGGTTTATGCAGAGATGAATCAAGCTGTCTGAATTTTGCAAGTCAAGGACATCAGATGCAATTCCCATGTCAATATTCATATGGTCCCTCTCCCCCCACAAAGCCACACATCTCATATGCAAGCAACACTTTATATCCCATATATATGTGAAGATGTCCTTCTGGGTGATTCAAAGGATTCAAAGCTATGCAGAAAAGACAAGAAGCACAAAAAAAATCTTGACTTGAAACTATTTACTGTAATTTTGAACAGAGTAACTGAAATATCACAACAGTTTCTGTAGCAGAGGGCCATACCATGCTCACTGATGCACAAAACACAGTTTCCATATGTTTAAATAAGTACTTCAACTTTTTTTTTTTCCTTAATACTGAATAGTTGTACACCTGTTCCAAATTCCAGGTCAGCATTCAGTTATACGTCAAAGTACCTTTTCAAGTGTCCACCTTCCAGTATTAGCAATAGAGGGCCAGTAAATAACACGATGCAAGACCATCTGTGGCAGTACTTGTTCCAGTCTCCACGTGTGTCTTGACTAACAGCTGTGCCTGTCTCACAAAAGAATGTTTTCAGCTAGCAAATCCCCCTGAGAAAGGCAGAAAGTAAATTTTCTTCATTCAGACACTGAACATTTAATTCCTAAAACTTTATTTTCAACATTTCCTTGGAATACAGTGCATGTAATATTTAGAGCTGCTGGCTTCCCGGAGACATTTGTCAGAGCCCATTTAGAAGCGATAACGTCTAAAACATCTGCAGCTGGTTATAATGCATCAGGAAAATAAAGTTGTCTGGCCTTAGTACCAGTGCCAGTGTTTAAAGGGAAAAAAAAAAAAATCAAAACCATATGTCTGCTCTTAGTTTAGTCTCAAGTGATCTATATTTCATAAGGTAAGTTACCATTAATTTTTAAACTCCTATGAATTGAATTCTACTAATTGGACTTCCTGGGTTTTTATAAAAATGCTTTAAAAAACAACCCCTTAAAATTCCCCCAATCCAGCTGGTTTAGATTGTACCAGTCAAACATCCATAATCTTTCTGGTAAGAAGCATAAGCTCCTGAAATTATCATAAAAGTGCCATGGCTAAAATACCTCCCTTGGCTTCTCCCCCAGAAATAAGTTTCCTGCAATTGTTTTATTCAGCTTATCACCATTATGGGTGCATGAAATGACAACCCTTCCCAAGTAATTTATATTGTGCGTTTTAAATTTAAACTTCATCTCAAATAAATAGTGCCTTACTGCTTCAAACGAAGTACATGAGAGCAGGGATTTTAAATCAGTCAGGAACTCAATTTTGACCCAGGTCTTCCACTCCCTCTGAATGAAAGCCATTAAACAAGGTGAGAGGATTTTCCTGCTGCAAAGGTTCTCGAGCTGCTGTTCCTATGGCCAAACAGGCACTTCTGAATGGAAAGGCTGAAGGCAGCTGAAACAACTTGTGCTACAGGCAGGCAAAAATGTTCAGTTTAAATAGCAAATGTTCAGCACAACTTTGTGGCCTGTGAGCAGAGCTCCACATCCCTAAGGACACTCCAGCAGCCAGATCCAGAGCAAGAGCACTGGGAGAGTGCTATACTGCAAATGGAAATCCTCTCAACAACTTGTGCTTCAGATTGCAGTGAAGTTGTCCAAAAACTACGTAAATCTTCTCCAAAAACTGCATCTTCCCAATAACTGTTGTTTTGTGGGTCAGAGAGCAGCAACTGTTCACACAGCCGTGATGCTGCTTTGTCTTTTAAATGAAAGCAGCTCTAAACTTTATTTCACCTCTGCTGCCCTGGAGAAAGCACCTCTCACAAACCAGGCTCATCTGCAAAACGCTCTCAAAAACAGAGCAGGAACAGAGGAGCAAGGCTTGTGCTGAAAACCTGACCTCTCTGGGTAAGGTGTTTTACAAAGAAATTATCTAGCACAGTGATAGAAGAGGCTGAGCACAACATATTTTGCGTTCATACCTCCTGGGAAACTTAAGGGAGATAAACAGCCCTGTCAAACTTTATTATCTTAGGAAAAGAAACATTTTTCTCAGCCCCATGGATTAATGCACTCACTGCCTTCACTGCTTAGACTCTGATCTCATTGCAAAGTTTGTAAGAGCTGCCTCCCATCCTTCTTTCAGAACACAAAAGACACTTAAAGATTTCTCTTCTGCTTCCAAGTGCTCCATAGCTGTGTAGTTTCCCAGTAATGCTTCTGCTGACTGACCCTCAGCAGGCTTTCCCATTACTTAACAGTAATTGCACAGCAAATATGGACACAGTCATCCATTCCCACTGCTGAACCTTTAATAAGGAAAGATAATTACACAGCTTTTGATACACCAGAAGGTTGCAGAGCAAACAGAAAACAATTAACATTTCACTCACTGTAAAAGATTTCGGGATGATGTACATGACAACAGTGCTCTCTATAACCAGACATTTGTTTTCAGGCCAAGTTCTAACCTGAGATGCTCTTCCAAATTCCAGTCAGAATTGGAACATAAACTTTATCAGCGCTTTCACAGCTGCTCATGGGTCCCAACAGAAGCAACATAAGCTGACAAGGTTCTGATTTAATTTTTTTTTAAACCTTTTGCAGCTTCATAGAACTGAGCAGCAAAATGCCAAAGCCAACTGCTAGCTCAGAAAGACACCTGTGCACTGATTTTATCTTGGAACCAGCAGTCAAGGTCTCCTAATACTGGCCGAGCGAAGGGGACACTGATTATCTTCTTGCCGAAATTAACTACACTTGCCAGGAAAAGGTGACAACTCCACTGAAGCTCCTCCAAACTACCTGCAAAATGCAAGGAAGAAGATAATCTATGGAGAACGTGGATATGCAAAGGAAGCAGAACCAGAGCTCTCTTACAAACACGAATTTTAAGCTAAGAACTTCACTTTACTGCTGCAAAAATCCACTTCCCTCCAATACACAACCTTTTCAATTTGATACACAGAATACTTCCAGTTGCAGTGTGCCTTTAAAACACTGAAAGCCTAATTAAAACCAGAACAACAGCACTCGATCCATGTCAGTACATATATCTGAAGTCAGGACAGGGTTTGGCTTTGAGGCTCTAACCACTATTTCGATGGCAGAGAACCACCCCTTCTCACCGAGCTTGGCAGGGATAGACCCAGGACAGCACAACTTCTCTTTCTTTGGCACTTGTCACCTTCAGATCCCCTCAGCAGCACACTGAGTACCCGCAGCACCACAGCTGGGTGAGCAAACTTGCCACACAGTGCAGTTTTTCTGTATAATACAAATCCAGCATCTATGATCACCCAGTTTTTTAGAGGCAGACACAGGTTCTGCAAAACACAACAAAAGCATTTTAGATGGCTGTTAGGTTATTGTCTTATGCAGCACTACCTGCTCTGACATAGCCAGGGATTTTGGAAGTGGCCTCCCAGAAACACGAAGCTAAAGAACCACAACTACGCAATTGCAAAATCCCAAAAAGTGCCTCAATGGCAGTGTCAGCTCACAAAAAGGCAAACTACTGCAAAAAACCCCTAATCGTTTGTTTATCTGAACTTATCTGTAACCCACAAGCAGCACAATATTACTTTGTAACTCATAACAGGCAGTAGATCAACTTTGAAAGGAATGTGCAGCCAGCTTTCAAGACTTCTAGAAAATGCCTGGAACATTTTAATAACTTAATTCTGACTTAGAGAAATCTTTAATTAAGAGAGCATTTAGAAAGCATTTTCAGAACCATCTGGAATCCTGTGGAATGTCTTAAGGCCTCCAAGGAAGCCTGTTCTGGCTGAGCTGAGCTCAGTCATGACTTAGAAAGGGAAAGCAGCAGTCAGAAGCAGCCAGCATCATTCAAACCTGAACACACAGCTTCTCTGCCGTGTCAGTATTCGCCTCCAGGATCACCCCTGCCATTCTTTTATCGCTTCATTTGAGGAGTTTGCCCTGCTTTTTCCACAAAGATGGCATTACCCAAATCACAGTCATACGGGACTTGACTTACAAGAATTAACTGCTGCTTACTTTTGCACCAGCAAGCCACTGCTAATCCATGCTCCAGCAAAAAAGCAAGTGAATTAGGTCAAGGGAGCTTAAGCGTTGCATAGCACCTTATATCCACAGCTCAGACAGCACTTCCTCACCCACGAGCAAGAGCAGACAGCACTAAGTCAAGTCCAGATGGCCAAAGGGTCTTTGTCTGGATACCAATGAACTTTCCTCTACTCTTTAGAGAAGGCTTATGTCTTGAAATGCCTTATCAAGTACGTAGGCTCCCAAGAGATTACTTGGAGGAGATTATACCCTGCGGGGTGCTGTTTTGTAACTTCTTTCAACTATAACCTTTCCGAAGTACAGCCAGTCCCCTTCTAGCAATAGAAATGATCACAGAAACGGGTGGAGCAGCAAAAGCTAGAGCAGAGACACCGTTCTCTTTCTGAAAGCTGCCCATCCAACCAATGCCACTGTTTATAGAGGGTGCCTTACACTGTAAGATACCAAAACACCTCAGTGTTTACAGTTCGCTGCATACACACACAAATGTTTACATGACAGACATTTCCTTTCAAGCTGCAGACCAGGAGAGAAACCAGAGCTATTCTGACACATGAAAGCAAGAGAGGACACACAATCATCACCTCAGAGTGCTCCTTCAGTGCAACCACCGCCTGCATCAGCTGCACATTAACCTGCTGAGCCAGAATGCAGTTCCCACCTTGAAGCTGGCTGCGAGCCTTGGAGCAAATACTCAACGCCACAGACTTGAAACATCCACCTTGCTGACTCCTCAATGAAAAAACCAAGGCCACTCAGGCAATTCCATTAACACAGATTAAGAGTTATGTCAAGCACTGTGTCAGATCCATGGGATGCCAGCTTCTAGTACTACTGCCCATCAGCTTTCCTAGGCTTAGTGCCAAGTGTTTGCCCATTGCAGCCCACTCTGGCTGCTGGGTTTGGGATTAGGATGCTGCCTGAGGAGAAGATGAAGGAATGGACATTGGTAAATCCCTCTGGAAAGCTGTTCTGCAGTATGTTTGCTAAAGAGCCTGTTTGATGCTTCCACTGTTCTGGCTGCAGATCACAGAAGTCTCTTACACACTCACCATAGATCGCCTAAGCCATTCTGCAGAGCAGGAAGGAGGAAACTTTCATAACTAGCTAATACCAAGATTACTTTGAACCACAAAGGACATCTAAAACTTAAGGAGCTTCAAGAAACCAGGCGATATCTTTCCAACTGCTGTCTCTCCCTCCCTGCTTTTTCAAGTATTTCTTAATCCTAAGATCTTTTGGAGAAGGTTCAGTGTTAAGAGTTCAGCCCCATTAGCTACTAAGCAGAATTGCTAAGGTCAACATTAAATGCATAAGCCCAGACATGCAATTAAAACCTCGGATTACATTTCATTAAAATTTAAGAGTACTCTATGACCAATCAGTTTTCAGGCTCTCGTCTGCCAACCAGTTTCCTCTTTTGAGGAGCCGCTGAAAGGTTTTAGAGGCTTTAGAAGCTTTGCACCCTGTGATTTCAAACACGATCCAGGTGCACAAACTGATCTCGTTATTTAAATCCTGACCCTTCTTGCCGACTGCACACAGCACAGAACCAGAGCAGGCTGCACACACACTGAACAGTGATGTGTTACACGCTGCTCTTGTTTAGGAAGCCAGAGCAGAATCCCAACTGCATCATCCAGCAGCACTGAGCACATGCTCAAACTCATTTTCCTAAGTAGGATGGAAGGAAATTTCCTTTGGTATTCTCTTCCACCTCCCGACCAGAGATCACTGCAGCTGATGAAGAAGTCCACAGTAACATCACAACACTTCACCAAGAGCCACAGCTTTCAACAGCCCTCCAGCAGAAGAGAAAAAAACCCAAACTGTATCTGCAGATGCAAACACCACGTGAATCCATTACAAATGGATCCAGCTTCCATGAGCTTGAGAACATTTTGCTGAAGACACCCTGTCATTGTGAAGCTGTGACTCCCAAATGAGGTAAGCTGGTGCTCCTCGTAAATGTTTAGATCTTTAACAGTAGTAAGGAAACAAAAAGATTAACTATAATCACGGACTCAAAGTCAGTTCCTTTCACAGCTCTGACAAACTAAGGAAGAGGAAACTGGATCCATAAATCTCATGCCTGAGCCGGCAGATTCAAGTATGAAGCAGTTACAGACCTGAGAGACACCACACATCAGATTGAAAACATCCAGATCTTTAAACACGGGGTTCAGTCACCAGGGAAAATCCAGATGTCCCTTTCAGAAATCGGCGCAGTACTGGTGACACAGTACAAAATCTAATTACTGCACTGCTGAGAAGCTCCTTTTTTTGGTACAAGTACCAGCAAACAATCTAATTTTTAAGATGTTTTCTACAGAGCAACTGTAGGGGAGGAAAATAAATATATACTTTCAGTTTGGGTTATTTTATGGGAAGCAGTCTGCCTTCAGTTGTTTTACTTTCTCCTTGCAGACTTCTGACTAGGCCTCCTGTGTGCTATAGAAATACTAATCAAACCTCACGAAGCCTTCACTTTTCCCTAAAGGGCCCAAATAATTTAATTCTGTTTTTCCAGTTATCTCAAGCATTATTCAAAAGCAAGAACTTTACAGGGTAGCAAAACCTAGACCTAAAATAGCTTTAGGAACTCTTATATATGAGGGACAATTCTGCAAAAAAAGTCAAAGTCAGGTAAGTCACAGGTGTAGTGAGCTCAAGACAGTTATTTTACAATCTGTACTTAATTGAATATTGCTTGGCTTCTTGCATTATTTCTTTAATTATTAATAGCCAAATGTCTACTTTGCAGTAGCAGTCTAATTTGATACCAGCTGGGTAATTCTGTGTATGAGTCTAATCTATCCTTTTTCTAGTTTTCAGGGATTCTCTAACCTCCTCCGACTTCCCCTAATCCAAGTTGTATTGAGCTGCTCTGACAAAAACATTTCAGAGGAGAAAACAAGCAGTTTTCATAAACAATACTGGCAAAGTTCAAGTACAGGCATCAATTGTGATAAAGTCAACAGGGCATTTTCATTTCACTCCCATTTACGTTGAATAGCAAAAATTTTGGAGCACTCCAACTTAAGTGACAAGATATGAAAAACAGGGTGAGGCAGCAGAACATTTTTACAGCACTTGACTGATGACTAACCTGTGATGTCAAGGGCTAAATATACAAGAAACTTAAAAATCACAAGGCTGTGCATCTTGGAGCTCAACTTCCAGCTTTGTGTTACCAGAGCGGGATCTGTGTCCTTGAGTGAGGTCTGTGGGCACCTGCAGGACCACCCTCAGAACAACTGGGTATGACAGGCTTTGGACCTGATTTCTCCAGGTCCTGGTACACGGCTTACGTACAACGGTGCCTCTATATTGCACAGGAATCACTTGTTTGCAGCTTTGGTGCCTGCAAAGAACACGGGTATTTGTTATTTTGCATGGTCAAAGCACGGAGGCAAAGTCAACTGAGGCAGAGTCCACAAGCAGCTGCTGCACTGCAGCTCTTGAGTAAAAGCTGTCAATGGTCCTGGAGAAGGGTAGCAGGGCTCCATCCTCCTCTTCCCTTCCACCCCAAGACTCTGAACACAAGCACCCAGAGTCCCACATGGCTCGTGCAGAACTCGGGGTGAGAGCTGTGCTCTGACCTCAGCATCCTTCACACGGCGGCCGATGCCAAGGATGGCTCTGGGGGGAGAAGGAGGTGGCAAATGCTACCCTGAACCAAAATGTCAGCACACATCTCATGGGCTTGACTGGTAAGAATTCTGGACCCAGGATGCCAGGTCTGGAGAGACTCAGCTGGTTTCTGAGGATGATTCTCTGCCTCAGCCCTTAAACTCACGAATTCATAAAAAAGAGTTGGGTACCAAAGTCTCTCACTTCCTGAGGTTTTCAGTTCACCCTGAGCATACAAATACCTGCATTATGTAACACCTGCATAATACAAATAGTGATATATTCAAAGGGAAAACCGTTTCCTACATGAAGGAGAAATTAAGGGGAACACAGAGAAAGGCACCAGTCATCCTCACAGTTAAACTTCAGTGATTTGGAAGACAGCGTGTCAGCTACATACACATACCCCTAAAAATAACTATTTTCCATTCCTACCCTAAACCCGACCCATAAACCGCTACATTTCTCACGTTCTGTCCATTCAGCTTTTTCTTCACACACACAACCGTATTTCTTCCACTTCATCCTGCAGCACTGGTCCCACTAATCACTGACATATGCTCCAGCACAGAGTATTTCCTCTGGCATGCTCTAAAAAGAAGCACTGTCACCAGAGCAATATAAGTGCTGGCAAATATGGTCTGTCAGATTTTGTTTCAAAGACTGTAAAAACAGACTTCACTGCATTAGGCTTGAACACTCATACCCTCTAGAAATAATTTCTAAAACAAGTTTTCACATGACTTGTTATTGTTATCAAGTATCCAGAGAGAAAAGCTGTTCTTTTCTATTTAATTTCACATTTTCAGGTTAAGCCAATATTTGAGTT
This sequence comes from Mystacornis crossleyi, assembly GCA_013400655.1. Lineage (NCBI taxonomy): Eukaryota > Metazoa > Chordata > Aves > Passeriformes > Timaliidae > Mystacornis > Mystacornis crossleyi. The sequence continues at coordinate 10,665 of VYZQ01014001.1, read as the reverse complement.
CTTCTACACAACTGACAATTCCCAGCTAATTTATCAGCAATGCCAGGGCTCTCTGCTCACGTATGTCAATGCACAGCTTCTCAGATGCATTTCTATCAGGAGCAGCCTCTTATTATAAAAATATCAGCAAAAGCCACAAACCATCAGTTGTTTCCACAGCTTAGGCCTTTCACCCATGGTGACCAGTATTAGTTTATGCTGATAACAGCTTTGGCCGAGATGCACGGAAAAGGATGTTGGCACAGACTGAGGTTCAAGACGCTTAATTGTTAGTTTGTAATTGCTTTGCCAAGGACTCTTTTGCTGTAATCAGCAGGCCCAAGTTCCTATTTGCAGAAAATATGACAGTACAATGAATGAAAACTTGTTATCTTTTATACACAGATTCTCTGCAGCAGTCAAAATCAAGGACAACACAAGTAGGACCTTCACATGCTGCAGATAAGACTTTTCCCATCTTCCACATCCCCACTGGCAGAGCACACAATTCACATCTGAAGATCAGAAAATCTGGGGCACAACTGGTCAAGAATCACATTTCCAAAAATCAGCTGCAACAGCAACAATGATAACCTGGATAGTTCTCTGGTCTCCATACACATAGCCAGATACACTTCTGCCAGTTTCTACATCAGAATCCCAGGTCTTCCAATACTTTGCAGATATTTTTGCAGTTTACTTCCATGCCCTCTGTACCAAGCAAGAAATACAATTTTGAGAAATCTCACTCCAAACACTTTTAACTGTACCAATATAACTTCTTCACTGCTGTAAATAAGACCTGTGAGCAGATGATGGTTTTCTGAAGGGAGATTTTTTTTTTCCCCCCAGGCTAAATTAGTACCTTGAATCAGTTTCCAAAACAGCCACACACATAAAAAAATAGGCAGCATGCAGAAGCAAGATATCCATAGGAGTTTTAAATATTTCTGACACAGTTAAGGCACAGCCTGAGAATCAAAGGGAAGAGGCAGCCCAGAGTGTATTTGGTGGATCAGCAAAATCAACATGTGCAGGAGTGGAAAAAAAGAGTTATTCCTTCTTACTTGGCTATCACACATGAAACACTGGCAACAGGCCACCTGGGAGATAGATGAGAAGACAATCACAGGGTTCACTTCTTTTTGAGATCCTGAATAAGCCCGTTACATAGTGGCTAATGTGGACTGACAGGCTAAATTTAAGTGACCTTCTGTAATGTTACAGAAAATTACTTAGTTGCCCAATGAAAGCCTTTTACAACATCATTATGCCTGTATTTATCGAGGTTCTGATTTTCTTCAGTGATGGAATATATTTTGCTTGTATTTATCTGACTTGAAAGTACAGTCTCTAAAGAGAGCCACTTCCAAGGAAGCAGAGTTAAGATTAAAGTCAGTCTGAGTAGAAGTGAAGGAGCTGCTTACTCTTTTAAAAATATTATAGAAACCCCCAGAAAACAAAAAAAATCTTATGGGATGCCAGTCCTGGGTATTTTTATATCATACCCTAGATCAAAGTCACTAAGACTCCTATTTTTCAAAGGAACATCATACTCTAAGACATCTTTGAAAACTTTAGCCTAAGTGTTAAGAACATTCAAACTCTGTTTCACCTGCTTTATTTAATAAAAAACAGCTCATGGTTACTAGTCCCTGTGAACATTTCTTCTTTGGACTTCATGAAGGCTGAAAAGCATTAGGGAAGCTCAAGAAAGAAAAAAAACCCTATCTCTTTGCCATCATGGAGAAAAATTATTTCCTTGCTAGTGTGATCAACCAGGTAAAAGTCACCTCCCAAGTTAATCTGAACACAAGCAAGGTAACTTACAGAAAAACAAGCCTATGTGATCTTCCACTGACAAAACAAGACTGGCTACTAGGGGTTTTAAATATTAGATCTTCTGAATAATCATAAGCAGACAGAGAACAAAATGACTTTCCTTTGAAAAGTCACCTTAGCTTGCACACATAGCTGCAAGCAAAGGATTTCAGGCTTTAGGGATCAAGCAGAGCAGAACTTTTCATAGCAACTTAAGCTTGTAAAAAAAACCCGAACCAACAGTTGTTCAGGAGGGTTGAAGCACGGCAGCTCTGCGTGGAGGAGGGACAGCTGACAGTGTTTCCAGATAAGATCTGGTAAAGCCTCAAAACATCACAAGACCTTGACTAACAAAGACAAAATGCAGTCTAATCAGATTTTTTGAAAGGGAGAGTATTCAAACAAGAACATTGCATGCACCAAAAAAATTAAAATTCTTGCAGGAGAGAGACTGATCTACTGTTATTCTGTGAATCCTTTATTTTTACGACCAAATAACTCTACAGCAGGAAAACAGGCTTCATTTACAGGCATCCAAGTTTAGGACATGAGTTCTTTTTGTTTGAAATTTAACCCCTTTGCTGGTCATTATTTCAGTAAACAGCTGCATTTTCTGTGTCTTTAAAAAAATATTCTGACATGCCTTTTGGAAGTTTCACTTCAGCAGTCGCCTTGTGATCTGCAACCACGAAGAACAGGACAAGTTGTGTCTTTGAAAGCTACATCATGGAGACCTGTCAGGTCACTGCTGGATCAGCTACACATGGCATACACGAGAAATACAAATTAGTGGTGAGGGGAGCTGCTTTGATCAGAAATTAGTTACCTCACCTAAAACGATGTCAGCATTCACTGTTTTGAAAGACAGTTTTTAAAAGTTGCTTTCTGCTACTTGCTCTAATTGTGAAGGAAAAAAGCATTAAAGCTGAAAAATTAATAAGAAGTTGAGACTGGAAGACACAGTCACCTTATTTGGTGACATTAAGAGTGAACTTCACCAAGCTGGGCAGCACAACACAGTCAAGCCTTCATAGACTCCATCCTCCTTCCCTTCCTTTGCTTTCTATTTCTGGCCAGGGAAAGAATATAAATATCCACATGAGTTACACGAGTTTGGTCGAACCATTTTAAACCCTCAAGTTCTCTGAATGTACTTGTGAAGGACATGATTTGCAGTAGCTGGCAGCCTGTGTTTCCACAAAATGACAGGCGGACTAAATAAAACCTTTTTATTCTCGTGAGCTACAGAAGATGTGCCATTAATGGTCATCAGCCTTAGGAAAATAACTTAGTGCAGTGGGAAGGCACGAAGCAGTATCAGAGGAAACTCCATGAGTGGGATAGAAGAGACTTTGGTTGTAATAAAATCAACAACTTTCCTACTGAAGCAAGTTTCTCCCTTGGATATTGGCCACACCAGAGCGCTGCTGATGCTCCACTGTAACTGTGGTTAAAAAGCCTTAATTATAAATCTAAACTCTAGGGAGATCTCTTATAACCTAGAGCTAAGATTAGAGAAAATGGAAGAATTGTAAAAGGGCAGAGAAGAGAGGTAATTATTTAGAAAGAAAAGCGAATTTAAGGACCAAAAAATGGTAGACCTCCCTTCTTTGAAGCTGCAAGTTAAACCTTTATCAAGTTTATACAAGGAACAATAAGGAGACATGTCAAATAACCCATTTCTTGTATTTTAGGGGGTGCAGAGCTGCCAGCAGATCTCAGACACAGTAGAAGTTACTCTTCTACCCAGGCATTTGAAAAGGAGGGCTGTCTGGCAACTCTTTGTGCTTGTATTGATTTACTGATCTGTAGCTTTCTCCAATCGTTTGCCAGACCCTGTAAATCTAACAAAAGAGGCAGAGTCTGACAAGTCAGCCATAATTTGATATCCACTGCTACTTATATTCTTAACAAAGCTGTGTAGATAAACACTCCATTCCTTGTTGCCTATCCATCACCCACCCAGGATAACACAAACGCAGGAAATACCACCACAGCTGTGGGTTACACTGATAGAAAAGATACCAATGCCACTGAGAGGCCAGGCTTCGTGCTGAATAAAGCAGGACCAGTAGCACTTACTGAATCCCTGAGCTGTAAGAAGTCGTGACCTGAAGGGAAAACCACAAGCAGACTCTTGATAGAGAGTTGAAGAGATAACAGAGAATATGAAAGCTTTTTCACCACCACCAAGACAAAAGGCAGTCTGAAAGCAGAACATGAAATTTTAAAATTAGAAAGTGGGGGCTATTATCCCTGGATTTGGAAATTAAGCATCACACTGTTACACTCTTGAAAGTGACTCAGGCCCCAGAATTTGTTCAGGAGTCTGTGAAACATGATAAACAGATTCACACTATCCCTGAACTGCTGAAAATCCCCACCGACAGCTTTTGGTTCTGCAAACAATCCAGGGCCTAAGGCAAGATAGAAGGTCTTTAGTACAGCTCTCTAGAAGCAGAAGAATCCCAGGCTAAGCTGTATCTGGAAGGAATAAGCAAGTGGCCAAATTGCACTAGGACTGACCAAAACCTTTCTATCCAGGGACAGGAGATCACGTTAAGGCAAAGTGCAAATGTCAGGCAGAAAAGCTATTTGTGATTTGATTCCAGAATAGGAACAGAGAGCAAATTAAATTAACAGAAAGCAACTATTTCCAATCTAGCTCAATCTAATTGAAGCTGTATTTAAATAATATTTAAATGAATGACATTAAAATAATCATTAATGTCTGCTTGCCATCACAGCACAGTTCTTAATCCATTCAGCCTTACCAGTTTTCTATACAAGGTGATCCAGGAAAAAAAAAAATCTACACATACACTCAGGTCATTTGACCTGCAGGGACCTATCACTATTAAAAAATTTCATATGCACAAAGTCACTGCAGCCACCTCTCTCCCTGGGTGTACACAGAACCGTGCATTATTCATGTTACTATTAAACAAAAGCACTGTTAACTCAGGTTACTCCACAGAGTTAACAGGATGGAAGCATGAAGCATGATGGACACTAGAGAGTGTCTTCTGATGGCAAACGCCACAGCATCTGTTCACACGAGCACTTACTCCGTGCTGAAGTGCCAGGGAACTCTGCACGCTGCACTCCAGTTGAGGTGCACTCCATAAAACCCTACCACCGGCAGCTCCACTAAAACCCACAGGATAAACAACCTCACAGGCTGAAATGGCTGCTTTCTTGGGGAATCAAAACAAATTCCTGCAGCGCCATTTTTCTTCTATTACTGATATATACTTCTAATACTGATATTTCCAGCACGCAGCAGAATCCCTCCTGCCAGCCCCGCATGCACCCCACCAGCTCTGTACTTCCCAGAAGGAAGCTGAAGGCTGCCTGCCTGTGGCACCTGGCACAGGAAAAGGCTGCAAAGAGACAGGAGCAGCATGCAGATTTAACACCTGGATACCATTTCCTCAAAGTTAAACAGGATCTGCTCCTACACAAAGTAAGCAAGGTTACAGCTGGCTCCACAAGGAAGCAAATGCAGAGTGACAGGAAGGCAAACTGCAGTTCTTTATCCTTTTCTGGCAATGCCTGTACCTGTATTCAAACAGGGAGTGGAAAGTGACAGTATAAAACAAAGTCTGGTTGATAACATTTTTCTGCCTGATTTCACCAACCCTCCTCACCAGTAATAAGTAACTTCCTGTTAGTTTTTCAATCCTCTTAAGTCAAATACCCTGCAGTTATCTGCCAGGAAATGTATAACTATGGTTGCTATTAAATCAGTTGTCTCTCGCAATTTGATTCATATTCTTACAGGAAAAACACACAGCTCTGGAGATCACCACAATTATGGTTTTCACCAGTGACCTAAAGTGTAGTCCAGATGCCAGGAGCCAAAAAGTTTTGCAGTAGAAATCTTCCTTCCATGAAGAAAGGTCACCATTGCAGCAATTAAGTGCATATGGAGCATGTTTGAATAGTGAAACAGAACCACTTTTCCAGTAACAGAAGGACCTGCTCTATGATGAAGAACAAGTATAATAAACCTTTTCTTTTCACACAGCATAGGAGACCTACAATACAGCCCATTTGTTCATTCAGCTCTGTGTTGCCATTCCAGTGAAGATCACCACAATGAGACCTTGAGTGAAGGCCACTGAAAGCTCCAGTTTCTTTATAAACAGATTTTCAAATTCTACTCTGCACTTTACAGCTGTGAGATGGTTGAGACACTTCACCTTCACTTCAACTCACTTTGCCAATCAAGAGTGCAGGACACACTTATCTAGTTCTGGAAACCCTGCTCGTTTCACAAGTGCACTGAAGTGATAAACTTCAGAGTAGCCCATGCTGGGAATCAGCCACTCTTAAATTAACACAGGCTTGTTCAGCTGTAGCACTTGCACGTCAGTCCTTAGATGCCAATTGTTTTACACTACACTTACAAAAATAAGCTTTTCAAAGTTTCCCTTTACATCAGCTGGTGGGTGCCTGGCAAACGCAGCTGCCAACACAGCAGTGTCCAAGAGGTCTGCGCGGAGCCAGGCCCCAGAGGGGAGCAGCAGCAAGGTCTAGGACACAACCAGTCTACGTGCCAGAGGAATCTGCCTGTGAAGTGCAGCAAGCTGGCTGTGCTATTTCCTTCTGGCTGGCAGAGAGCAGAAAGGTTTTCCTCTAACTTTTCCCAAGCCCTTCTCCTCCCTCCCCAGACCTGGCAGCACTGAGCCTCCTGGACAATAAGCATCCTCTTCCTTATTAGCTTCTGCCAACCACACCACAACAATGACAAGCCCTGACAACGCCACAGCTGCCCCCAGGTCAGAAGAGCAAAGCCCATCTCCTTCCTCAGCTGAGGAGGACACACAGCAGCAGCATCGCTCCCCACTCAGATTATCCCCAGGGCTACATTTTCAGCCAAAAAAAAGTTTGGTCAAAGTTTATCACCCCAAACTTTCCAACAGCAGCATCCTCCCGAGCCATTTTTCAATCCCAAGTTTGCAGTCGGTTTCTCATTGCCGAGGAAGCCGCAGGAGGGTATTTCCCGCATCACTCCAGCCGGCCGGCAGCAGAGGGCACCACACAATCACCGATGTGATTTATACACTTCCATCACGCTCCCGAGTTAATTTATAGAGCACAAATTACTGCTACAACAAGCTACAGGGTGACTCCATAAAGCATTCATCATATCAGATAAAAACGCACTGCCACGAAAAGCAGCTAATTTGCTACAGTGCTTTTAGGCTGCAATTCAAAGAAAAACCTTCAAGCTTAGTATCTCTCCGAGCTCAAATGCCACGTTCCCAGAACAGCAGGTTTCACGCCGAGTGCAGATCTCCGGCCTGACCACAGAGGTGCAGAGCAGTAGCTCTGCAGAGCATTGGAAGCCACGTAAATACTTGTATTAGCCCAAGCATAAACCACCAGCCCACAGCCGAACTCATCCATGGTTTACACACTGCTCGGCTACATCCACATCAATTAAACATTTCGGCTGAGGACGCTCAGCAGCCTCTGAGGCAGACAGCAGAGATCCAAGAGACAAAAGGAATAGCTGCATTCCTTTTGCTTCTTCCTACCCCCACACCCACAGATCGTATGTTTTTACTTATTGAAAAGATGTTAAAAAAAGAAAAAGATGAATCTACAGAAAAGTCAATCTGCATTCCGTGAGCACACCGAGACTCACGTAGTGGTGAGCAAACAGTACAGTCATGAAGGCAAGGCAGCCTCGAAGCTGTCAGCAGAAACACTTCAGAAACACCACGATTCCACCACCCCCATTTAAAGCCAGACCTGTTACACACCCCACGAAAAAAGGACTTCCCAGATCATCTCGTCTGCCGAGCCACTGTACATAGTGACAGAGGCCACTTCTGAAGACGCAGAGGTTAAGTGAGGACTAACTCAAAGCTTCAGCTTTTCTAAGGAGATCTGCAGCACGACCTTGAGGCCAAGACCTTGATGACTTCTCTCCATCTCTCCTCTGTGGAGCGAGAAGCACCCACAGAGCTGCAAAAGAACAAACCCAAAGGCAGAAGGAAAGAGCAGAGACCTCACCCTCCTTATTAAAGCAATACACTATTTTCAGCCACCATAATGTTTCCCCTGAACATGTAAATACAGAAGCAATTAGCTGCCTAGGCACTTCCGCAGAAACCGTTTAGAATAATCTTTCCTAGAATATATTTACATGGTTCTGATTGCTTAATTTTCTGAGACATTTGTTTCAGGCACTAGAAAGATTAAATAAGGCCAAATCACCTATATTGCCACGTTACTGAAGGTAACATGCAGCACAGATAGACAGTAAAAACTCCTAGGTGGTTTCAAACTTCAAAATTTTAGCATCACAACTCCCCATTCTAGGACTTGCTTTATGGCTTTAATTCAGCTGTGTCTGAAAACCTTTTTCCCCCTTTTGCTGTTCTATGAGGGATAAAACTACTGACTGAAACAGCAGACACCATTTAAAGAGAAAGAATGAGCCTGGACAGAGATTTCATTGAAAAGCTCAATTCTGTAGTACATAGGAAATGTCCTCAATTCAAAGATTAGCGTGCACAAAAAGGCAAATTAAAGCCAGAAACAGAAGAAAATCTTTTCTGACTGCTCTGAATATATTTTTTCATTATATTCTCTCCTATCATCTGGAGTTTTTGTATTAAGAAGTCAGCTCTTTCGAAAGGCTTCAGGAAGAAGCAGACAAACAGCATATTCATTTACAAGCTGGAAGTTGATTATTAAGTACAAAACCCATGAATGCTTGTAGGGACCAAGGAAGAGAGGCTGGAACCACTGATTGTGAGGATGCCCAAAAAACTCTCTGCAGTCAGCTGGCAGATACCTCTATGACAACAGTAAAACAAACCCACACAACTAAACAGAAAAACAAAATCACATTTGAGTTGTTTTTATTCTGCTTCATCTGAAATTATTTTTACCAAGACAGCCTGTTGTCCTTGAGGCTATGTTTTCCCTTGCTCAACGTAACTGGAGCTATCATTGCAGGGCCAAATCATTCAAAAAATAAGCACATACCACAAATATATCTTCACTCACAGACCCCCTGCAGCCCATAACTCCATGTTAATTAGACTGGATGATGAAGCCTTCAGCCTAAAACCCAGCAACTCTGATTTACACAAGCGCAGAGAGGTTTTATTGTGAATTTTCCTGCAAGCTGCACGGGTGTTTCCTGCCCAGCTCCACACACCATCAAAACAAAAGCAGATCTCAATTCACTGACAGCTGCCATACTTTACAGAGACATAAAGAAAAATGGAGTAGGCACTGTGTACAACACGGGCAACTCGGGATATCTAAACACCGAGAACACTGCAAGGACACAGAAATCAGCAGAGGTACTGCCTGGCTTACACCCACCCAAAGCCCACAGTACAAGGACAATTTTGGAAGACCAAAACCATAAAAGTCAACTTGTCACTTTGAAGCCTCCTAAGAATAATTACCAACTTTCTCCTCGTTACCTCTGGAGGATACATGATTTTACAAAGGTCTTCATTTCACCCTAATGCCACGTCACAGGAAACTATGGAGCAGGGCTTGATTTTTACCAGTCATGCAAAATAGATTCCCTGCATCCCACAGAAATACAACCATAAGGCAGTAACATCAGGAACTCCAGGCACGTAATGATCACTGTGTGATCATGTCAAAAGGACTTCTGCACAGATTTGAGGATCTGCTACAAATTTATGTTTTACGACAGGCAACAGCTGATCCCTTTCCCCACCAGCAAGGGACATGAACATGGTTCTGTCCAGACTTACACTAAAAAGCTTGAATTCGAAAAAGTGTTTCTTGGGGGAAAGAAGAGCTCAGTCCCAGTTTGACTACAGCTCTTTGAGAGCCTTCTCTCCTTCAGAGCAGAAATTGTCACAGCAGGTTTCTCCACCTTTACAGTGCAGTTACAGCAGGAAGTCTCCACGGAGGGAAAGATTTAGGCAACTAAGAGTTTTAAGTGGTTTTGAACAAGCAGAGCCTTTTAGAGTGGCAGCTGAACTGATAGTTACACAATGACATTTCAAGCTTTCAAGTCCCAATCATTCTTAATGGCACAAAGCTAAACCCAGAAGGGGACAAAGCAATTACACAGCCAAAAGTAAGTGCAGCTAAACTGTGCTTCCAAACGTCTAATTTGGGTGATCCAGCCTTCCTGATTCACAGACTACACAGACAGGTTTGGCTGTTAAATTTACTACACCAGTGGGACAAGAAAGGAAGGCAGTCATGTATTGCAACATCCTCAGGCCATGTATCCAGAGGGCATCCTCTGCCTCTCAGGAAGAGTTATCCGCTTCTCTTTTCCCGAAGGAGCATCACTCCATTGACATAATCCTCCAGCTCCACCTGGATCTCTCTGCTAGCCCTCGCCCTAAGCTCCGCGGGGACGCAGAGTAACAGGTGATGTCTGCTTCGCACACCCTTCCGAGGCAGGTAAAGGGAAATGGCACGGAGGCACACCCTCGGGAAACGGAACTGCCGTTCTGTTCTGTGCACGGATGGGACCAGCTCCCCTTCCTCACTCCTTGGCGCAAGAAGCAAAGACCTTGCTTTATTCCCTTTCCACGCTGAGATAAAAAAAAGGGAAGCAGACCCTCCCGCACCCGTGAATTGCCAAGAAAGTACTCGCGCTCCCCCTCCAACAGGATACATAGAACAGCCCCTTCCCGGGGACCACAGGAGCCCACGCAGGCTTCCCTCCCTTGCCCCCTTCTCTTATGGGAGCGGCTGCCGCTTCTCGCCCCGCTCCCGTGCCGAGCTCCCCTCGGTGATGGAGAGGGGTCGCGCCCAGCCCCGCACACGCCCCGTGCGACAGCGGCTCCCCCGGGAGCCCCGCCGACCCTCACCCAGCGGCTCCCACCGCCCCCCCCC
>VYZQ01013998.1:12484-22534 GCA_013400655.1 Mystacornis crossleyi | reverse complement strand
AAAAAAACCCCCCAACAACAAAACCACAACCAATCAAACAACTGAAAAATGAAAAACTTTTTACCAAAGCCTCTAGTGACAGAAAAAGGGACGACAGTTTTAAACTGAAAGGGGGAAAATTTAGATAGGACATAAAAAAAAAAAAAAAACAAAACAGACTCTGTGACTTATCAGAGACATTGTGAATGCCACATCATGGCAAGTAGCAAGGTCAGGTTAGATGGAACATTGAGCAACATGATCTAGTGAAACATATTTCTCCCATGATGAGAGTGTTGGGATAGATGATCTTCAAGTGTCCCCTTCAACCCAAATCATTTTATAATTCTGTAAGAAGAGTGCTTCCCAAGAAGGTATTTTTTAAATTGTAAACTGAATTATCTGTTTGCAGTTCCCTCACCTAACATGTTCTGAAAAGTGACCAAAATGTTTGCTTATCCATTCAGCTATATTTTAATCAAAATTATTATCTAAAAAACAAAACAAAAAAACCCAAGTCAAAACAAAACAAAAAACAAAATGAAACTTCTAGAGAAGCCCTTCATTAGGGCCTTGATTGACCTAGGAAATGCCTCCTTTACTCCTGAACTGAAAATCACTGAAATGGGGTGCACTTTGACAAATTTACAGTTTGTTGCATGTCTTTTGTATAGCTGCTTATAGTGAATAGTCATCAGTTCCTTTTATCTTCCAGTGAAATATCTCTCAACCGTGCTAATGTTAATGGAGATAGAGCTGGCTTTCCCTGAACTGCAATGCCATGATGTCTTTGTATCACTGAGAACTAATAACTTAAAATACTTGTCATTCCATAATCCTTGTGTGCAATATTGGGAAGGTAATTCTAGACTGTCCCTCCAGCTTTGGGTCTGAGGGCAATTAACACAGATGTGCAGAGCATGAAGACAGGCATATCACCCGTAATTGCAGTGGTATCATAATTCAGTTCTCCAAGGACTGCTTTTAAATTCCTCATACAACTATGAAAGCAGTTCGGAAAATAATCCTCTACTTCACTGCTTGGCAAGAAGAATTAGGGTCCCTAACTAAAAATAGTCTTACTTCTTACCTTCTTTTTATGCAAGACACACTGTTAGGTCAAAATATATGCAAAGATCCTTCTTCCTTGCCAGCCAGGTATAACGATTTGTTACTTCCCTTTCAACAAATGTAGCAACTCAAATACTTTCCTGTGATGGATGGGAGGTATAAGAAATTCACTGATTTTTTCTGTTTACTGTACTGATCACAAGGCACAACACAGCTCTGTGGGCCAAGTTTTCCAGTCACTTCCTCCCATGGTAATGGAAGCTCTGTGGACCATATTTCTGAAGGCTGTCTTTGTGACAGACAGAGAGAGGGGAAAGCCTCAAAATACAGGGTGAAAAGAGAAGGTATTTATTTTTTAACCAGTCATTTTCCTCTTTTGAAAGAAAGTGAAGACAGGTACTTAAGGTTTTTTGTTTTGATTTGGGTTGTTCTTTTTAAATCTATGTAAGTCTCTCTGAACCTCTAGGTTTCCAAAGGCTTTAATATCATAGCATCATCGAATCACCTAATGGCTTGGGTTGGAATGGACCTTCAAGGTCATCTAATATACCTGGGTATATTAAGTGCCACACAGGCATGTAAATGTCACTAGCTTGTAAATGCCACTAGTTTATGAGCTTGGACTTTTTTATTACTTTTTCTTTCGTCATGGAAGTATCCCCATGTCAAATGTTCAGAAGTCTGTAGGCTCCCTTGCACTTTACTATGCAGATATAATCAAAGCCAAGATTTATAACCATAATCCACTGCTTCTATTCAAGTGATAATTATTGTTGCAATCACCACTCCTTTCCCCATGTACAGATATCATAACTTTAATCCAACTTAATAAAACGTCTCATCTGTAGAATAAGGCTAGTAGACTACTTTCCCATAATATTAGAGGATTTAAAACAAATGAGAAAATATGCACAGCTGAATCCTCCTGGCACTTTAAGCCACCAGGAAGCACTTACCTGAGGTGTTTTGATGTTCTTCTGAAACCCTGCATTTAGCTATAAATATCACTTTGCAGTTTAATAGGACTTCAAAAGCAAATATGAGCAACATAGTCCAAGAAGGGATTCAGGATTCAAGTAATTTATTTTTCTTTTTCTTTTCTTTGTTAAAGAATTATATAAGAGGGTTTTTAAAGTCAAATACTATTTCATTACCATGTGTGTGACATGCTAATAGTCAACCACTTTCTTTTTCTGTCCTGATATGCATAATTTCTGTGGGTGTTCTGTAATTTTGTCAGGCCATGGTGATTTTTTTTTCCTAGAGTAGAATAGAGTTATTGTATCTTGAATGGAAGCACATTGGAAAAATACTGGATGGGGTAAACATTGAATAATACTGAATACTCTTCCCCCACCTGGAGAGTGGGAAAAGATTTTAATCTTTTCATGAAACACAAGTGTGGTGCTTCTGGAACAAGACTAACATATTGTGTTGCTTTTGCACAGCCTGGTTTTTAATAGCAGGGGGACCNTCACAGAGAACTGCCTCCCATGGGGAGACACCTCCTGTGGTGCAACAGGGGAAGGACTTCCTCTCCCTGAGACAACCAGAAGAAAATCTTGGGTGATAAACTGACCAAACCCCCATCCCCTGTCTCCCTGCCCAGTCAGTGGGAAGGAGGGAGGGGTTGGGAAAAAATATGTTTTTAAGGATTTCTTTTTACTTCTCATTATCCTCCTCTGATTCTGCTAGTAAGAAACTCATTTTGTATCTCTAAGATGAGCCTGTTTTGCCCTTCAAGTATTTTCTCCTGGTCCTTATCTCAACTCATGGACCCTTCATTAAATCTTTCTCTCCTCTGCCCAGATGTACTAGGGGAGGCTGAGTGAGCAGCTTTCGTGGGTGCCTGGCATTTGGCCAGAATTGGTACCAGATTTGATAGCAATTCTGATTGAAATTATCTCTTCCTTATGGCTTTTAATTCTTGAATGAACCAATGAAACAGGCAAAATATAGCTGTAGTGTTTCTCATGGAGAAACCACAGACCTGGCATTTATTCCCCAGCTGTGCTGCTGGCCACAAGCTGAAGGCCCTGCACTTCTTTTTACTTGGTTTCTTCAATCCTCTGCTGTGCCTAGTCCAAATTTTATACCTGGACACAATTTTGCCTTGGGTTTTGTGTCCTTCTGGAAGAAATAATTAGTAAGACCGGTAGAGTAAGAGTGGTTGGCAACAGTAAGTTTTTGAAATATATGTAGATGAAAAGGCTGATATTAAGGTAATTACCTAGGTAGTGCCCTTGAAGTGTGTTTGAAACTGTACCACCTTGGACTCTTTATTTTTTTAATCATACTTGATTAGGTGTCATTGCTGGTTTTATTTCTTCTATTCAGTATTTCTGCATTGTTTTCTCATCTTAGATAGCTATCAGACCTCTGTTACCATAATATCTGAGTTTTTCCCTATCTTTACTATATTTCTCCTCATTGCAGTCATGTCACGCTATTACCTGTACTAAGTGAGACAAGATAAGACACTAAGGTTGCAGATAGTGTTGATGTTGAAGTGGGAACAGAAACTTTTGATCACACATTCTTCACCGTGCATTATAAACTTCATATCTTATGTATAGATAGCTGACCAGTGTGTACTATCACACTTTGGGGGTGACAGGGGAAGTCAGTGGCCTGTCCCTTCTTGGAAAATAAACCCCTCTGCTAACAACCCAGTCTGAATAAAAGATGTTTCTTCTTCACCCCAGACTCTCCCTGAGGAGATGAATATGGTGCTGTTTCATAACATGCTTCCTGCAAAAGAAAAACTGTGTAAATTAAATGTCCATATTAGTTTGTCAGTACCATAAAAATTCTCCCCAATTATTTTGGAGAATGAAAATAATTGTATCTGAAATAGGAACTGAAGATTCAAGAAAGTTGACTTTCTTTGCCATCTTTGATGATCTATAAACAGGTTGTCATAAATTACCTAATAACAAGGGTTTTTTGCTTTTACATTCATTAGCAGTGTCAACATTGTGCTTCTTCTGGGCTTCAGTTCAGTGAACCACTCCTGCTTCAGGACATTATGAATGTACATAATAGCAACTAAAGTCAATTGGAACCAAGCAGGCACTTAATTGCTTATTCAAAAATAAGACTTTAATTTATCCTTACAATTGATGTACTCTTCCCTTTGAGTTGAAGAAAAGGATTATAGTGCCTCAGTTTCAGCCTCTGTGACTGTCGGTGTCTACAGACCCAGTTAAGCAGCATCAGCTTTGAGAAGATTCAGCCAAGGTATTTCAAAGGTAGAATTTGGTTGCAAATTCAAGAGTGGAATTAAACTAGAAAATTAAAAGAGAAAGAAAATGTTTTCTTTGAACCATCACATTTCATTTAGATAATAATTCAGTTGTTGCCTAGTGTCTTAGGAGCCTTATTAACATGCAATTTTCTTTGCTTCTGTTTCATTTCACCTTGTGGTGTATGTAAGTCTTCCATGAGTTAGACAGAAGCCAGTGCTGCACTATTCTAAAAAAAGCATGGTGATGTTAGAAAGCGATATAAGGGTGAAAAATGGCAGGATTTGAAGGAAAAAGCTGAGGACTCTAGGAGTGAAAAAGCAAGTGTGATTACCAGGGGAATTATTTTAAGTAGGGTAAATAGGAAAAAAACAAGTTCTGTTTCCTGCCCACTCTCTTTTCTTTAATAAATATTTATACTTTTTTTTCTCTATTTGCATTGAAATCACATACAAGTATCCAGATGTAACAGCTGACATTGAGAAGAGTGGTTGTTAGGATCCTTCTACTTCTTAATTTGTCAGAATTAGTGTCCTTGAGATATACCAGTGAAATAATTTTAGGACACATGATCACCTTGAATTCTTTTTATGTGCTTTATAAATTATTACTAAAATAAATTGTGATCTGTAAAGTTATCTCACTACAGCATTTGCGTTGAACATTTGAAGCAAATATATATTAAACAGTATCCCTCAACTATGAATTTTTTCCTTTAAATAGGAATTAAATACCATAACCTTAATTTCATTTTCTTCAGCATGATCCATGGTAGCAAATAAACCAAATATTATTTTACAATATGATCACTCAGTTTTCTCCCTGTATAATAAATTGTGCCTTCAGAACTCTTGGAGTGCACATCAGTCTAGTTAAGCCCTGAACCACCTAGTGTAGACTCATTTACTAGTCTACTGTGGACTTATTTATTAGTCTCCACTTGTGCTTATCCTGTTATAGTTTATATGAGCTAATTCTATCAAAATAAACTAATTCCTAACCAGAAAATCTTTTGCACCACAGATGGCAGTGATTTCACTGTGCTTTGATATTTATTGTAATATGTCTGTGTGGAGAAATCCTGTGTAATCACACTACATGACAAACTATAAGTGGCTTTTCAAGGTGTCTAACAAAAGAGGGAGACGGTATATATGTAGACTTCAGAGTGACACATCCTTGCATTTTCATTTTAAAAAAATTTAACAATATAAATTAATACAAAATTAGATAATTCAACATTATTTACCCTTTTATCTCTTATAAGAGCATTCTGTAACCCTTTTTTTGGTTTTAAGAAACAAGTTCCATTTTCCTTTCACTAGGAAGAGCAGACAGTTGGCTAAAAACAGTGAGATTTATCTCCAGTATAAACCAAAGGGTTTTTATATTTAAAAACATCCAAAAACCTCAAAGCATAGTCCATTTGCTCTATTAAACAATGTTAACCTCTTTTGTAACATCTGAGAAATAAAAATTGACATATTGTGCACTTCTATTTTCTTTTTTATGTTCATCTGTATTATTCCTACTATTATTCCTAGCATTATTCTACTTAGCATTATTCTTCAACATAGCTTCTTCTTCTCTGTTTTCCACTTAAATGAGCTTCTAAAATCACCTTGTCTTCATCCATTTTCCAGGCAACTGCATCCTGCTGTATATATGATACAAACACTTTTACCGCTTCCTTTAAGACTGACCTGTAACTGAATTGCTTCCACCTTTGCTGATGCCACCGTCTTGTTAAGGTCTTTTTTCATAGCCAGGGCTCCAAAATAATTTTCTTTCAACTTCCTGTTGTTGGTCCTGGTTATCAGAATGCAGTCATTCCTTATTTCTACTTTAGTGCTTCTCAGTAATTAGTAATATCATAGGTAAATGATAGACAGTATTCACTTAAAAGAATACTAAACACAGTATATAACAACTCTAAATTTCTTTCTTGCTAAGCAGAATTGCTGCTTCAGTTTTAAATGTATGCCATGTACCATTAAAAAAAGGACAATAGAAAAGAAATAAAACTCTCTCTGTAACTACATAGAATATTTTATTTAAAGCCACTAAAGAAATTAATTTTCTATCAGTAATTTTTATTGTTCATCTACAGGCTTACTTCATTTTAGGTAATATTATGAGAAAGTCAGTATTTTAGTGAGTATTTGTAGGCACCACCTATAAATGTACACAGGATGGGAACAAAATGACAAAAATCTTTATTATTCTTTTTAAAGGCTGGTGTAACAGCTGTACACCACTCAGTCACTGATGGAATATGTACTTGATCTTCGATCATGTGAAACATTGCCATTACACTCAGTTTCCAAAGGACAAAGTGTCTGTCTCTGAAATGACATAGCAATTGTGTTTGGTTGGGGACAAAACTACATGCTCATTTGTTGTATTGAAGGTGTTGTGTTAAGACAGCGTGTAAATTCATGGTGTGGTCTTTTTGTTTCAAGTTAATTCATTCTGATCATGTAAAAGAAACACATTACAGCATCTGAGAAAAGAATTGTTTTGCTGAGGTGGTTTAAATCAAATTAATATCAAAGTTCTTTGTGCTAACAACACAGAATTAAGTTGAAGTCCATGAATTATATATTTGGTAACAATAGCAACAACAACAAAAAAATATATATACCCCACAATACTAAACACTTACAAAAGCCTAGTAAACACCTGTGAATTTCCAGGCAGCCTTCTGTAGCAAATCCTAAGACAACATAATTCCCACCCACACAAATGCACGTGGAAGACTGTGCAGTTGCATGCGCCCATAGCTGCACACACACCGCCTCGCCTTACGGGCTCTGAGCATCACAAACCTCCTCTGTGGCTGTTGGGGCCCTGCACACACTCAAACTTCCACCCTCCTGCTGCAGAACAGGCTCTGCAGCCCCACCTGCACCGGTGCTCCCCTGCAGCCCACTGACCCAGATACCACCTGGGAGCAGGGTCCCTCCTCTGTGTCCTTCACTGAAATGGCCCATGGTGGCATGCATGTGCCCCACAGCAAGACTGTCCTGATCAGGGTTATTCTTCTTACACTGTAGCTGTATTGCGACAGCCATGTGTACTTGGATTTGAGGCATAAATATGGAGTTAGTAACTTTTCTCTGGCTTTATATTTGGAGGGTTATCACATGCAAGTTGGAACAATATAGTGTGGTGGGAGAATATGTATCTGTATATCTTCCTCTAAGAAGGTAATGAATTAATTGCACTTGTATACTTCTGATCTTTGTCTCCTGAAAAACATATATACCTTCCCTGGAAACCCCATTACATTCAGTTACTTTCTAAATAACTTAAATATTTATACAGGAACATCACCCTTAAAAAGGGAAATTAGCTTTCCAGGGTGACAGTGCTCAATAATAGCAAGTATAATCCTGTTCACCAATTTTAATTAGGAGGCTATCTTTTAATTAGTTATTATTGTTTTCAAATAATGCCAGTTAATAATAGAAACTCTCATTCACTGATATGGTCTTCTTCAACTCCTTTTGTGAATGCTTTGAAGTTATTCACAATGGTTCTTCAGATGCAGATAGCAATGAACTTAGATTAATTATTGCTTTTAGCACATTACCTTCGCCATTCTTCTCTGAGAGCTAATTTGTTTAAAATTGAAATCTTGAGTTTTTTACAATGTGACTGTTTCTCTTTTAAGACTGATTTTCTTTTATTAACCATTTTCACTTCTCTTCCCTTTTCATGTTCATGGGGTTTATTCCATTATTTGCTCTCTTCATTAAAGGAAAAGATATTTAGCTGGGCTGCTTCCAGATACAGCTTTAGTTTTGATGCCATTTACAGTCAATCTCACCCTTGTGTTGATTTGTTGAGAATTCATTTTTTATAAACAAGCAATTAATTTTGCAAGTCCAAATAAAAGTCCATTCAGGAGGATTGAGTGTTTTTGCATGTTCAGCTTTCAATTTCAAATCTTAAAAAGGCAGGATGTATCTGTGTGGGAAAGTTTTAACATGATAGTCTGTGTTTTGTAGCTGTCCTGGTTATTCTAAACTGTCATTCTTCTCAAGCTCCATGCTGTCAGAAGCCAGGCAACTTCAGTTTGATTAGTGAAGCATATTGTCAGTATGTTACAGGCATAGGGTGGGTTTGTCTTTTTTTAGAGAGGTGTTTGTTTGTTTGTTGTAGTCTAGGGACTTTTTCTAGAAACACAGGATGCTAAGTTCTGTAACTTCTTCTGAAAGTAGGGGCATCTTATTATTTAAAATGGGCAAATTGCTTTCAAATAACACCTCATTTGGATAACATCATATAAATTTGAAGCATCATGATTCTCATTCTAAGATATGAATGTATTTTACTTCATTTGGCATTAGGTAATGAGGGTACACATATCTAGATTAAAATTGCTGTGGACTCAAATTAATGGCATGGCTGCACCTTATGATTATCTCCTCTAGGCATCAATGAGTTAGGGGTTTATCTGACATGCCCCTTTTTTTAAACTAGACAAAGTATTTCTATTTGCATCTTCTCTGCATACCTCATTCATTTTTAAATTCCTCTGCCCCAAGTCACCCTCAAGAGAAGAATATCTGGGAATTAAGTGGGATTTCCTCTCCTCGTGGGCACTAGCACCTAATGCTCTATCACAGAAGAGACTCTTAGGGCTTTGTAAGGCAACCTGTGTTAATACGATGTTGGAGGAGGAAAAAATATGTTTTAGTCAAAGTTATGTGAGAAGAAACAGAGCTAAGATTCATATGCAGCAATTCTCCATTCTTCAATCTGTGCTTAATAAAACACCTCGACTATAAAATAGCTTGTTTCCTCAAGGATATTGTAACATTAAGCATCAAATAAGGACTGTAAGTAAAAATAAACTACTGCTTAATTTGGTGCCTGATTTCAGCTCAGTTTGCCTGTTGCAGCCTCTTCTACCATCATAATTTAATATTGTCTTTCTCCTCCTAGGAAAAGAATCTTATATGTTTATTGAATGTTGTGTGCAGCTGTGGTCCCTGCAATATAAAAAAGATATAAAGCCATTACAGAGTGTCCAAAGGAGGGCAGTGAAGATGATGAAGGGCCTTGAGGGGAAGCTGTCTGAGGAGTGACTGAGGTCACTTGGTCTGTTGTGCCTGGAGAAGAGGAGACTGAGGGGAGACCTCACTGCAGTTACAGCTTCCTCTTGAGGGGAAGAGGAAGGGCAGGCACTGTTCTCTTCTCTGTGGTGAGCAATGACAGGACCCAAGGGAATGGTCTGAAATTGTGTCAGAGCAGGTTTAGGCTGGCTATCAGGGAAAGCTTCTTCACCCAGGGGGTGTTTGGGTACTGGAACAGGCTCCCCAGGGAAGAGGTCACAACACCAAGACTGAAAGAGCTCAAGAAGCTTTTGGACAGCGCTCTCAAGCACAAGGACTGGCTCTTGGGGATGTCCTGGAGAGGGCCGGGAGCTGGACTCATTTCTTGTTGATCCCTTCCTACTCGATATATTTGAAATATTTTTACAAAAACAAATATGTATACATTTATAACTGTGTATGACACTGAAAAGATGTCAGGACAGGAAATATTTATTTATTTTTCTTCTGAACTCTTTTGCACGCTAGTATAGTTCCACATTTGCCGCATTTTCAGCTACTCTAAAAAGCCTACAGTAGAGATAATCTTATTAATATCATCTGAAGCAAAATTCTGTTGGAACTGTTATTCATGTTCCTTCAACAGTTATATTAGGATGAGTCCAACTGTACTGTGTTGGTCCAAAAAGGAA
>VYZQ01013997.1:0-37398 GCA_013400655.1 Mystacornis crossleyi | reverse complement strand
TTTTTCAGGTAGGTAATGTTTTCAGACTGCCACAGCATACTGAAACATGTTACTCTTAGAAGCAGCATTGCCAGTCCTTAAGGAAAATTGGACCATAAATTGTTCCTTTGCAGTTCTCGATAGATCAAAGTAAAACAATACAGGTTCTAAGCACCTGGATTTTTATTAAGCACTTTTTTTGTCTGTCCTACACTTCAAGAAATACTTATAACTTCAAAAGAATAAGCATGACTTAAAATAAGCAAGTGTATGTGACTGGATCCATAGAAATTGGAAACTGAGTTCTTGCGTGATAAGACAGACTTAATATTGAAAAGGAATTTTTTTTAGTGGAACAGATTATTTCTCTTTTAAATTGCTTTAGTGTTTTTTTTTTTAATACTTTGCAAAAGTAGCCAGCTTTGAAAATGCTTTGCATAAACCATTTCTTTCAAAATGCTTAAGAACTGGTGGATGCTGGGCTCTTAAAAACATCTCTCAGGCACAAGGGCCAAGCGCCTCTACAAGTCTGGCCATGTGCAGCTGCTGTAATCTTCAGCAGAGTGCAGGTACATTCATAGTGAAAGGAGAATAGGTGGCTGTGCTTTTGAAATTGTGTTTTAAATGACAGCATCAGAGGCCAGGTTTTTGGAGGCACTTTGGTAGTGTGAAGCTGCAGCTGCAGTGCCTGTGTGCTGTGCACCTACTGCACGCATCGAATTTACATTCACAAGTTTGTTTTTAAAAGTCAGTAGTGTGTGCTAGTAAGAGTTTCTAAGACAGTGCTTGAAATAGTTTGAAATCATAAACTGCAACAGCTTTTTACACCAAGAATTATAAACACTTAGAAAGAAAATTCTGATGGAAGTTTTGACCATGACAGCACAGGTTTTACAGTTATTTTCTTATCCAGAATTACTGTTTCTAGCTCTCCAAAATACAGTTACAGTGTCACATGTGTGGAAAGCAGAATATAAAATGAAGCTAGGACTTGAAAATTAGGAACCTTTCAAGGTTTCAGATGTTTTCTTCAAAAGAGCATGTGGAAAATAAACTTGATCAATGGTCTTTAAAATACATTACTTTTAGAATAATGCTTTGTATCACATCAAGGCAGTTGGGCAACAAACCTTGACTGACCAAATCAGAGATGTTTGAAGAGCCAGTGGGCCATAATTGTTGTGACCTTACTGGATTTTGGCCTATAGCTTCTCCAAGGAATTGGACTATTGAAAGTATCTGTGTATTAATGATGGTTTTCCACTCCTGACATCTTTGACGAGAAGACTGTTATGCCTAGTCTCTTCTTCAGGAGCCTGTGTTTTGAACTTTCTGCTCCAATTGGACAGATTTGGGTAATGAAGGTCCCAAAATAACCCTATTTATACCTTCCTTGAAAAGATATGGAAATATTGTGAGATGATTCTGTAAGGGGGAACACAAGTTTATACAGTACCTCCTTAAGGATGCAACACTACTGAAACTGACTGGAAATAAATTGAATGAAGCTTGTTGTTTCTGAGCACTTCAGTAATGAGAAGTGTATTATGTACAGTAATATGGTAAGAGGTATAAATTCAGTGAGTTTGTTAAAGCAGTGAGTCAATGTTCCCCTGTTAGAGGTGCTCAGAAAAGTGCAGAAAAGTATAACTGGGATTATGCTCTAAAATTTATCTTTTGCACTGTAAGAGTGCAAAGTGTTTAGAGGTCGTTGCTGACACAGGGTAGAATCATCTTGTAAATTGGCAGAACTTGGTACTTTAAAATCATTTTTGAAAATCCCGTCTTGTCCGGCAGTGCTGTAGTACAAACCCAGCATCTGTGAGTTCATGCTTACTTAGCAATACTGTCAACTTGGGGTTCAAAGATGTGGTTTCTCTTCTTGCAAGTTTGTGTTGCTACTCTCTTCTGCTTTTTGTACAAACATCTCACAATAAGTTTTTAAGGTGCTGCTTAGAGAAAGGAGCAGAGTGGTGAGTGCTGAAGGTATCCAGTAAGAATAGTACAGAGCAGGTAGGTCTGGACAGTTCTATCTACCAGCTTAGGTGAAATTGAAATCTAGAAACTTTCACTTCCCTCTGTCCTGCTCTTTTCTTTTACCTTCTGAGTGACTGTTAGTACTTACGAAAATATGGTGGCTTGATCATAAAGAATGGTATTTTCCTGATTAAATATGATTTGGTGACACGTAGTCCTGTTTCAAGATAGCAGACTGCATGGGTTGTCTTCATGTTTTTTTTTTTTTTACTTCTACAGTCATGACCAGTTTTCCCACCAGCAGTAGTGTGGTTCTGCAGCTGTTGTAGTACAGAATTGTTTTGCCTTGTATCTAAAAATAAAACTTCTGTATTACTTTCCCAAAACTCAGTTGGATCTGCCAGTAGCTGGTGATAGGGGATGAGACTATGAATGTCTTCATTGCTTTCTTTCTGGAGGGCATCTCATGTGCCTTTTCTGTGGTGAGGACAGGATGGGCCTTTTATAGACTGAGAAACTGCTGGGGCCCCTTTAACAGTGGAACATTCCAGAGTTCTGAACTCTACCAGTGGTTAAAACTTATCACTGGTGCTTTCCAGAAGCAAAAGGTACCTGAAAGAGCATCAGTGCTGTGCATCTGCACCTCCTGGAAGATGTTCTACATGAATATGCACGCTCAAAGTTTTCCTCATGGCCTTAGAGGCTCAAAACTTCATTTGGTGGTAATGAAGCCTAATTTGGTGTTAATGAAAATGGGAGCTTTTGTAGACACTGATTGTTTTTTAGCTTGTGTTCACTATCCAAGAAGGATTTGAACTTAGGTCATGGTTATGGTGGCTTTAGGATGGGAAAGCTACCTAAACACATAACTTAAAGCATGGGTTTGGGACTTGAGCAGTTGTATCTTTGGGAGCCGGAGTAAGTGAATAGTAACTTCTTCAGGAGTAGTTCTGTTTCCTTCACTTGGGAGTTGGGGTGGTAGGTGGTTGGGCAAAGGAGAATGTATAAAAATGGAGAAGGGTGACAACTGAGAAGAATCAAAAAAATCAAATAATTTGTGTTACTTTTTCATACTGAGAATGAATGCAGTAGCC
Source organism: Mystacornis crossleyi (assembly GCA_013400655.1). Classification (NCBI taxonomy): domain Eukaryota; kingdom Metazoa; phylum Chordata; class Aves; order Passeriformes; family Timaliidae; genus Mystacornis; species Mystacornis crossleyi. The sequence goes on along the minus strand of VYZQ01013997.1, from coordinate 34,348 downwards.
TCATTCTTTGGGTTGCTTTGTACATGAAACATGTACCCCAGAAGCGCCCAAAGTAACTAGGGTGTAGATAGATGAGGAAATCATCAGAATTCCATAATATGAGGAATACAGAAAGGAACAGAAGAAATACTATGAAGTAGTGGAATGTGGTTGTTTCTATTTCTCACTGACTAGTAAGCGAGTTCAAACATATCCTCATTATAGTTTCCCTGTATGTTGCATGTGCTGCCAATATTATGCCTGTTAACTGTGTTGGCATGGCTCGATTTTGTTAAAAATAATGTCTGCAATCCACCGTGACAATGGGGGCTTCTTAGAGTACTTACAGTATGTTTTACTTTCAAAGCATTTTACAGAACTTAATCCTTGAAACATGCCAGTGTGATTGGTAAATAAAGTAGTATGAACTCTGCTTTAGAGCTGGGGGAAAGAGCAAGTTAGAGAAGTTCTGGCTTGCCCAAGGCCATGCAGGAATCGATATTTTGCCAGGATTAGAGCTTGGAAGTCCTATACTTGGCGTGTAAAGCAGTATCTGTCTTTGTGGAAGATAACTGTGGATCTCCTGTGCAGAACTCTTCTGGGTGAGGAGTGGATTTTATGTTCAAATCATGCATCAGCAAAAGGAACATTCTGCTTTATTTGGAATCTGCTACATCAGATCTGCCATATGTCACCAGACTGAAAGTTATGTTTGTTCGCATTGCAACTTCCATAACTGAGGACTCCTGCATGCTTGGCTTGTACCCCAAAGAACCTGAGGCTCAGAGAGCTGTGCAATAGGATTTTTTTGTTCTGTTAAAAAGAGTATCTTGACGTTGTGTACATCTGATAAGACTGTGTCGTTAAGTGGTGGGATCTAATGGGAATATAATTGTGATTCTGTTAAGCTATGAGAGCTATTAACTCTGATTACATATTGTTCAGTTCTGTTATGAAAAATGCTGTTCCCAACAGCCTTTGGAAGTGCCTGTAGGGATATGTCTGTATAATCTTCAAATTGTGATCTTCTGGGGCTTTTGGATATCACTAAGCTTGTGATAAAGGTTGTTGGTCAATAAGCAGAACTGATTTATTTCTTTTGAGCTGTTTTGCACTCTGCAAGAAGTTACATGTTTTCCATACCTGGAGATCTTAGGAGATGGCTTGTGAAACCTTCTTGGTTTTAGGACCAGAAATCTGAATGTTGCCCAGGACTTGAATCCCTTACTAACACAGGATGCTGCAGCCAAGTTAGCAAACTGAGGTGAAAATGCATCAGTTTTGGGCACTGTTAAGAGACAAATTGTTTCACAAACTCTTCAAATGAAGTATTTTGGTGTACAAGAACTCTTACTGTTGTTTGTCTTCCCTGTTTTGAGAAATGATATGTAAATGTAATTCTAAAAAAAATTAATTAAGTAGTTCAAGAACACAGTTGAAAATACGGCTGTTAAAACCATCTGGGTTCAAGCAAAGAGAAGATACTGGTGTGTAGAAAAGTTGCTTTATGTAAAAACTGTGATCAAATATTGAGTCTGCTCAGAAGGAACTGGACATAGAAGTCAACACATTAAAATTTTTTTGTTAATATATGCATTTTTTGTCAAAAATATTCAAAACCAGCGTTTTTACCTGAAAATAGCTAATCTTGTCAAGATTGTGTTGAAACTTTATAAATGTTTATAACTCCATTTATCTGTCTGAATCTGCTCCTTGAATTTGTTGCCATTGCTTCATGTAAGGAAAAAAAGGCTTTTGGTAGTTGGAAGACTGTTAGCAAGTTTAGCTTTATGCTAGGCACATTATTCCATGTGAAAGGTTTGAAGAGGTAGTGGCATGAAGATCAGAATTTTGAAAATACTGTTTCTCACACCTGAAGGCAGTTAGAGAGGAGATGTTAGTCCTGGTTAATAGACAGTTATTTCAGGTGTATTGTGAACCCTAAAGCTCTGTGTGGAGGAAGGCCAAACTCTGAGGGAGAGTTGTGCACGGGTGACAAAGGGCTTTTTCTTTGCACAGCCACGGGTCTACTCCTGTGTGCAAATAGTTGTATCAGCCCTCTTGCATCTGCTTCCTTGTAAGAAAAGCAAAATTGCTGATACAACCTGTACACAGACCAGGCTGTAATTAAACAGGTGTAAAGATTATGTGATCGTCCATATTTCAGATTAGATGAGGCTATTTTTTTTTTCATTGAGGCCATTGATGACACGTGAATAGAGCTTTTTTGGTTGTTTTAAACCTTCTAGGACAGTTTTACCTCAGCTTACCCTGGAGTTTTTACCCCAGTGCTAATCTGTGGGAATTTCCTCCCAGAAATGCTGGTTGTCTTCTGGAGGCACAGGTGTCTCAAGGAACCGAGAGCCAGTTTTCTACCACAAGGCCTCCTGTCTTGGAGTAATTTTTTTCAGGTGTCTTTAGCGTAATATCTAATGTAAAATATAATAGTAGTCCTTGAGGTCTTATTTATGTCTTTAAGGGTTTTTTTTAAATATAGGATTTTTTTTGTGAGAATGAAATGTTGATTATTGTCACTGTATAATGGTATAGATTATCAGTAATCAAGAAAGAGGTGATAATTATAAGGAATTGATACAGCTGCAGTGAGATCTGCTCAGCACCTCAGTAGAGCTGCCTTAAGGCATTATACAAATGTAGCTGATCTTTGGGTCTGCAACTGTTGTCAGACTCAAAGTAACATTCTAAAAAGATGAGTTTCTGTACTTAGATTACCAGTACTCAAAAAGTTGCACTTTGAACATCAAAGGTTGATTCTCAGCAAAATGTGTGAATGTGTTATAAAATAGGTTAAATAGGGATGGTGCTTTTACTGTGTATTTGTACAGAATTTAGTGCACGGTCCAACTCGGATACCAAGGTCTTTTTGTGGAATTTGGAAAAGTGTATTGACGAAAATAAGTAACTTTTTGCCATGGTAAATCTCTGTTTATAAATTTGAATTGCAACTTATGAATGCTGCATATCTTAATTTTGATGCTTTTTCCCTTAAAATGCCTTACTAAAATATATTTTTCCGTAACACATAACCAGTACCTAGACAACGAATTAACATAAAACTCACAGCAGTGTGTAATACTGTTTTACATGACTGACAGGACTGTCCTAAGATTTGTATTGAATTGAGTAAGCCTCTCTTGTAAAAATGGTCTAACTTATGATTATAACTTGATTAATATATGCTTCTGAGAGTAGCTGAACTGTTAAAAGCTATCACAGTGCTTTTGTGCAGAATAAAGCACGTGTTGGATAGACCGTGCTGACAACCAGTGCAGTTGAAAAATGTGTGCTCTAGATACCAGAGTATAAACAAAACCCAAGCAATGAGGTGTGGTGCCATGCTCGAGTCTTTCTGAGATGGTTTGGGGGGCAGCAAGGCTGTGCTAAGTTGTCTGCACACCTTCCTTCAGTGTATTAATCAAATATTTCTGTAAGGGAGGGCTGGATTTAGAACCTCTCTCCGAATGTAATAACATCAGGTGCTTTCAGCCTAAGTGGTGGTGTGGCGAGTGGGACCAGTTGTGCTCCCATGAGTCAGAAGTGCCAGCTCCAAGGAGAAGCACTGAGGAATTGCAGCACCTGTGGCAAAAGAGTCGATGGAGGGGACCAGAAGAGTGTTTGTGGAGGGATCAGTGTGGGAGAAGAGATCTGGAGTAGGGAGGCTGACAGTGACTAAACTCTGTGGAAGTTAAAAGACAAGCATGAGGAGTTATTAGTTTCTAACAGACATACGTGCAGTCATGTTTGCAGTAGTATTAAGGGTGGATTGGAGGAAGATACAAGTGTTCATGCACTGAGCTTCAACCCCTTAGTTCCTTTCTTTCTTCCTTTTTACCAGTGTATCATTTGATTTTCTTTCCTTCCCTGTCCTCCATGGGGGAGGGGGAGAAAAGGCACTAATTATTTATAAGTGTTAGTCATACCCAGTCATTAAGCTTAGTCATTACTCAGGACTGTGCATTTGATGGTTAGTAAAAATCAAAACGAAACCTGATTTTGTTGAAAAGCTTTCTGAATTCAAGCTTACAGGTGTGAAAATAATTCAGTTTCTGTGTTCAGACTAACTGCAAAAGCAGAGCTGCCTAATAAATGTTGCTATCAGCCAAATGGCATGTAATATCACGTCCCCGTTGATGGTTTGTATTGAACTTGCAGGCGTAGTGTTTGGCATATTCTCAAAGCAGGATAATTCTGTATGGGCAGTGAGAGAGGCATGAACTCACAGAGGAGGATGTGGAGGGAATGTTTCTGCTCAGGCTGCCCTGGGAGCTGTCAGTCGGTGGAATTGTCTGGCCCTGGGTCTCCACAGCTTCAGGTGAAAAGGTGGCAATGGCTAAAATTACAAGGAGTGTGTACCTTGAGTAGGGCATTCACAGTGGGGACAAACTAAAGAAAGGTGTTCTTTATGGCTTCTCGTGCGCTTAGTTGTTTCAGACTGTTGCGTTCTGAAGGAAGAAAACATTGATTTAAAGGATTGCTCCTCATTAAGTATTTCTGTACAGACTGTGGTAATAAATGCAAAGTAACCCGGCCATTCCCATTTCTTCAGGTGCTTGAACAGCACTAATGTTGACACACCTTGGTACAGACAAACTGTCACAAATGAAGACAGGTTGATTTTTAAAACCTCCTATTGAAAATAACAGACGTAAAGAATTAGTGACACTTTATTTTGTGTCTTCCTTTCTCAAACCCAAATCTGATTTTGGTATAACTGCTTTGTTGTTTGATCTAAGTATATTGAAATTAATGGCAGAGCTAAATCTGAATTGCTTGGAGATCAATAATTAAAGCAATTGGTTTAGCTCTTTATAGTGTTTTTCTTAGCTGTTTCGACATCAGACAGATTTGTGTGATGATTGGGTTGCAATTTGACAGAGCACTCTGGTGTTTTTTGCTTTGTATGCTTGACTAGAAAGGAATGTTAACACACTTTCAAGGAATATAGCTTTCCAGAGAAGTCAAAATAGTTTCAAATCACATTGTTGTTGAAGCATTTTGTCAATTGTTGCTATATAAAATGATGTATTACCCAGAACAATTCTTACACACCTTTTGAAATGAGCAGGTAAGTTTTTTTCGATATGGGATCACAGTTAAATGCAGTGTTTTTTTTGGCATTCCAACATGACATTATTCCTTTAACAATATTCTTAAAAGGTTTGTGAATCAATGCTTTACAAATGATTCACTTCTTCACCTTTTAGATAGTATAGTTGAGTTGTGTTGTTTGAAACTGAACTCTTGCATAGTAAGAGTAAGCAAAAGCTTTTGAGTTTTTTGTCCGCTGACTCTTGTAAGAAAAAACAAGCAGTTTTTCATAATGTGAACTTCTGTACTAGGTCTGTACAACATGCACTTTCTGTGCACTGCAGGGAGGATTCTTGAGGATATTTGCAAACATATCTTTCACCTGTGTTGGCAACAATCATAAATCAGCTGTTGAAGAATTAATGTTTCTGAGACCATAGTGGCTGGTTGGAATCTGTGTGAGCAGATTCGGGAGAGTAGTGGTAGCCAGCAGTGGAGTGCTGCAGTAAACTAATGCTGTACCAACACTTTTAGGCATTGTGTCTGGGTAGAATTCTGCTTTACTCCAGAGTGACATGAGCTGAAAAGGAAATGGAATTCACTTTAGTAATTCTTGTCTAAAACTCTGTGCCATGCCAGTCTTCACCACGTGTAATATTTAATGCCTGTTGGGAGAGGCTCCAAGTATTTTGTATTAGAGATGCTCTGAAGCAACACCTGACACTCGGGCCATGTTTTTTCATGGTAAGTTGTAGCTCCCCTTCAGTGCAGCAGGTGCTGAACATTTAACAGGTCCCTTCCATTGGGCACAGTGTGTCCCGTGTGCTCAGCACAGCTCTGTGCAGAACCTCAGCCTCATGGCTTTGGGGTGCCCATTGCTCTGGAGCAAGGCATGAGGGAATTGGTAGAGACTCTCAGGTTGCTCCAGTGTGCTGGACAGCTCTGTCACAGCCTGGCAGGGAACACATCTCCTGCTACCTCATGTTTGTACAGCCTGACCTTGTCATGGCAGTGCAGGGCAGCCACTGCTGAAGCAGCTGAAGTCTCACATGGGGTCGTTTTGAGCTGGTGCGTTTGCTGATACCTCCTGATTCCTGCACTATGGAGACTCCTCCCTAGGCACTGTGCTTGTCCTTGTGGGGCTAAGGTGTCTTTATACAGATCACGAAACAACCACATTTGCTGATGAAACCTGAAAGCTCAGGTTGCTGATGAGGTCAAAGGCTTTGGCAAGAAAGTTCTGGTAAAATTTTTTCTGGGCTTGTGCAGCAAGAAAGTCTGGTCTCCTGAAACTCTAAGAACCTAAACTTAAGTATATCTGCAGTGGTACATGTTTCTCCTCAGGTGCAAAGTAGTGTGCCTTCAAAAACATCTAATCCACACCTTTGTTACCGTTTACAGTTCTGTGCTACTCATCTTGATTTGTAATCCATGTTTCTCACGAGTTGATGTATGGATGGTCCTTCGTGAGCTGCTACACATCTGGTTTGTTACAGATGCTGGTCTTTATGTGTGTAAATAATTTAAATCTGCTAGAAATTGTCTAGTGTTAGGGAAGATTTCCTTAATGACCCAGATTTTCATGGAGCTGCAGTGGTCTAGTAGACTTCAGTAGGTTCTTTCTGCTTTTATTGGGCTTTCATTCCTATAGAGTGGGAGTTTTTCCAGTTGGATCAGGTACTGTAAGAGGAGGAATGGTGGACTGTTGAACAAGGTTGATGTCACTACCAGGTTATCTTTTCCTTTTCTGCAGTAAGGGCCCCTGTCACACAAATCACTTATTCTGAAAGCTCCTCCTCTAGGTTGTATAGGCAGCTGTATTTTTCTCCAGCTCTCTCTGGTATTCCAGCATTTTTGTATTGGAAAAATATTAGAAACTTTGTCCTTCTATAAGGGTTTTGTCATTCTGGGGTCCCTGTGTAACCTGATCCAATCACTTACAGAGCATGGGCTCAGCCACTTTGCTTCAGGTGGTTTTTGTGGTGTGTGTGATAACTTGCATAACCTTACACACACATTTACTTTCTATTTCGTTGCAACAGAATCTCTTCTGACAATACCAAAAGGATACTCTCACAAAGCTTTCTCCTGCTGATATGGCGTGGCCCACTTAAGATTACTGTCAGATTTTTCTGCCATGTCAAATATTTGCAGCATCTTGCCACAAATGACTGTATGCTCAAGAGCTTAAGGCCCAAAGGGCTTTGACATGAAGATAACCTCTTAGTGAACTTCCCTGGCAAATCTAGTTAGGATTTGAAGATTTGTCAGATGTCAGTGGAATGTATGATCTATAACCTCCTTTTCTAGAAATGTTTGTAGGAACTTCGATTTTCTACACCAGAAGCATCAGTTCTCTGGTTATTCTTTCTGGCTTGGACATTCTTTCTGAACACCAGCATGTGTGTCTATTGATTCTTTGCTGCCTAACAGTTCTCCCTGACCCCAGTTGTTTCTTCTTGGGAAGTTTTTCAGGAACCTTTTTATATTAAGATGAGAATTTCCTCAGGAGACAAGAAAAGGATATTCTCCATGCACTTTCAAGATCATATTAATTCTTCTGTAATGTCTCAGAAAAAACCAACTTATTAAAAGTCTAGGTTCTTAGTAATGGTTCTGACTTGATCTGGATTAACCATGAACCGCATTGTGAGCGACAAGCGCAACCTGTAAGCTTGAACCTTCTGTTCTCCTGTTCAGTGTCTGCCTCAGAGACGATGTCACTTGGGCTCAGGTACAAACCCTGTACAGGATTCTATTTCACAGGCAAGAGTTTTGTCCTTGCACACTGGGAAGCCCAGTGACAAGCACGGGCACACCTTGCTGTGTCCTCTCGTTAGGTGCTTGCTAACTGGAGACAGAGTCCTTCAGTGTGTCCCCCGTGGCAGGGATGGAGTCCCTGAGACGTGGAGCAGCATCCTGAGAGGTGACACCGGGATCTGCTGCCGTTGGAGTGGCCTCTTGTTGGGTGTGGCTGTCAGAGGGGACTCTGCTGGACTGTGCACTTCCTAAGAACTCTGATCTCAAGGTGCCTGCGGTATCTGCAGATAGTTTTATCTCTCCCACTGGGAAGTCCAGCTCCTATAAATATTAATAATCAAGATTTACTTGGTGACAAAACAGGAAACCATTTTGGTTTGGTTTATTTTTTGGATGTAGGGGTTCTCTAGCAAGGAAGTTGTATGTCTTCGGAGTTACACAGATAATCAGAGTGGTCTGCAAAAACTACAAAATATTTTTTTAATCTTCCTTATCATTCTGTTAATTTTTTTCTTCAGTCTTTGTTAAGCCAATCCATGTTTCAAAGAAAGAAGGAAGAGGGAAGCATTAGGAAAAAAGCCTGGTTTGTGTTTTCCTGATATGTCCTATGGCCAGAGCTCTTCACTTTTTATTCCAGTGCATGATTTTACACGTTTTATTAATTGAAAAAACGCCAACAAAGAAAAAAAACCCTAAGCACAACACTTTATAAATGGAAATGTCATTAGCAAATGGGAATACAAATAAGCAAGAGGGAAGACAACACTGTAGAATCCTGCAGCTACATCATATAATGATGGCATTTTCCATCCCAAACAGTCTTGTAAGCAGGAATGATCTGGGAGGGTCTCCACAGCAAGAACACGTGAGGTGACCATTGTGCTGGACAGGAACACAAGTCTTTCTGGCATCAGGAACAGGCAACTAAGTTTTGTTAATCCTTTATTTGGAGCCATGATGAATTGTTTAATTCAAATAAAATATGAGCATCTTTCAGGATTCTCTCAAGCCTCTAACTTCTAACAAAAATGATCGTTAATTTTAATTTTAATTAGTTTTTTGATGAGAGACTTGGAAAGAATTCTGGATGTTTGCATTTTTAATAGTGAATATGATTTTGGAGTACATGTGATCAGACTTTCTAGGAAAAAGAAGGCAGAGATATTTAAAATGGCCAAGTTTTATTGTCACCTTTTTCTAATTGAATGTTTCCACTCATGTTTACTAGCTGTTTGGTCTCAAATAGTAATTAATCCATTAATCCAGTAACAAAAACCTGGTTGATAAAACAGAAAGACGTTTTCCATCTTTAAATATGTTGCTGAATTTAATTGAAACAGTGAGATAAGTTATACAATTCTAGCTGTCTTCTAGTACCTAGTAGTCCGTTCTGACCTGGTTCATTCAGCATTTGCAGCCTTATGCGTTGGGGTTTGAGGTTATGATACTTACCTGTATTTAAATATTTAAAATAAAAGTTTTGGAAAGAAATTTCTTCTACACATGTGGCTGTCAGCCCTTCCTGTTCTCCATTGTCATGAATTGTTAACTGAGATTCATGTATGGATGGAGAGAGGGGGTGTTACAGTCCTACAGTGACTTTGTTTAGGAGATAAATGGGACTTTGTTTTTAATTCTTAATCGAGTTATCTCCAATGACCCTTCTGAACTTCACTGAAAATCCACTTAATGCCAGCTTGGGTATGGTTTTGGGTTAGTGAGTTCCTTTTTTAGCTAATTGGGTTGGAAAAGAGTCTGTAGTTGGGCTGGGGGGAGAGAAGCTCAGAGAGCAGCTCCATCTCCCTTTTTAAAGAGTTCCCATCAAAGCTGGAGGGGTGTTTTGTGTTCAGTCTTGCCTGCACACTGTAGTACTAGAGAATTTCTGCACAGAAATTTCAAGTTCATCACATTCTGAATTTTTACACCTTTTCCAAAATTGCCCATACACCAACAAGCTAATGTTCCAAGCAGGTAAAATGTCTCATATCATCATACTGTGATTAAAGTTTATGCAAGACTAGTCAGATGGTAATAATTGTCTTTATGTCTGTATGTCTTTGTATGTAGCCCATGTGTACAGGAATTTACCAGTGGTAGAGCCTGATTTAATGACATGTTAGAAACGATATAAATTGAAAATAACTGTTTATCAAATTTGAGTGGGAATGAAAGATCTGTTTAAATAGGGACAGATATAAATGTCGCTTTGTATGAATTATTTTTTTATTATGACTTCAGTACTTGAAAGAAGTACTTCAGACTTCCCATAGTTAGAAATCTAACAGGGTAGTGCTTAGAGTCAGGGTTTGAATTACAAATGATTGTTTTGTCTGTCTGCTGCCAAAAATTGAACTTTCTTGATATGTTTTCTAAAGCTCACATTAATATGCTTTTCAACTGTCTGTTTGAGCAGTTGTGCTATGTTAATGTGTAGGCATGTTCTAATTTTGCATGTAGCTCGGGGAGAATATTTCATTGTTCAGATGTTGTGCTTGTGCTTCAGGGGTATTGAACCTTCACATTGTGGTTATTTCCCCTCTTTTCTCTCTCCTCATTCGTATTTTGGGGAGCAAAGCAGTAAGTTACAGTACTGCTGTGCAAGGGGTGTGTTGGTGTGTGGTGCAGACACATTGCTGAGCCTGATGTGTGTGTTGAGCTGGAGACAGGAACAGGTATCACAAAACTCTGGGCCACTGCCTGATGCTGTAAAAGTTCTCATGTCCGGGTGAGCTGCCTTTGCTTGGTGCTTTCAAATAACTTCAGTCTCTTTGGCACTGAGAAAGATGTTTAAACATGCTCCCCATCCAAAACTAGGCTTAGAGTTTCTAATGTTGCTTCTGTAAGGAAAAAGCTATAACTCTTCAAAGAATTTGGATGGTCCATTAACTTTAGAATATCCGAGGAAACCCCCAAACCGATGAATTTTAGGAAGAAGAGTTTGTTAGGGGCTGTCAGTATAATTCTGTGGCATTTAAGGACTTCTAAAAGCTTGGGCATGGGTAGTTGCATGAGGCCTTTTCAATTACTAGAAACTAAGTAGTACTCAACAAGCCTTAATATTTGATGTTGACTTGAAAACAGCTCCTCTAATCAGATTTCCACTGTACCGATGATTTCAGTAATAATAATATTAAAGATTTCCACTGATTCAGCATTTAGCTGCTTCAGCTGATCGTTATGAGGGATGACAAAAATGGGCAATATGAGTTAATTTCCCAAAATTTTATGTTTGTACACTGAAGAGGATGCCAGGTTCTGTTTGTGCAGGACTGAGGTTGATGTAGTAGCAGGTCATTCTCTCGTCTTTAAAATGTTCAAGTTCTCTCTGCCTTTTGTCGGTCGCCCCCTTCCCGTAGAGTGAGGCTGGTGGTGAGAAAGTACTGATGGTTCTAATGAGCAGCCCACAGGATCAGGCTCTGTGTTCACATTAAGGGCTTTAGGTTCTCATAAGATGTGGTGGAGGTGGTGGTGCTGTGTGCCTTTGAAGGAAATACTTCTCCCTACATAAGTTACAGAAGAAGAGACCTTACTTTTTGGAATGGCTTGGAAAATAGTCTTTGGGACCTGACAGCTAAACAAAGAGTATTTATTTCTACAGTCTGCCGGATAATTAATAAGTTTCCCCCCCTCCTCCTTTCCCACAGAAAAACACTTTGAGGATATTTGTTTCTAGATATAACGCTTGCCCATAGTGCTTTGTGGGTCCCACCTTAACACTTTTAAATGAGTTGTGATGGAAAGTCACCTTTGGGATGTTAACTAGTTTAACATCTCTGTGTGACTCTGCTTCATTAAAAGAGAGTTAATGTAGAGAATGTAAGGAAAAAGTTAGGGACAAATCAGCTAAGGCTTTTCTTTGGAACTCATTTTTGTAGAAATCAGTATATGAATTTTTGCAGTTTACTTGTAAAACCGTCCAAGAAAACTGTTTAAGGCGTTGTCTGTAAACATTTCAGCACTTCACCAGAGTAAAAAAGCAAATAAAAGCTTGATTCTTTTGAAGTAGTCATGCTCTGAGATGCAATAGACCACATCTCCAGATATTGTTGGGGAGTGTGTATGGGCTTTTATTCACTGAACAACACTTCAGAAAAACTTTCTGATTTCACTAGGGCCTCTTGATTTTCATGGTGAAGGTTCTTCCTGTAGTTGCTCAGAAAAGCCAACTAATTCTGAGTGCCCAGTTTCCTTAGGTAGCTTTTTCAGAACTGATGAGGTCCTGAGGCTCTTAGGGGCTGAGTGAGGCGTGCTGAATGAAGGAGCTCTTGGCAAACAGTTCATGTTGTCCAGATCCTGTTTGTGCCTTCAAGGAAGAGAGAGTCTCATCTGAAAATCTGCCTGTTAAAATCTGGTTCCCTACAGCTACCCAGTGGGGTTAAGTGTATTGATCTGAGTGACTGAGCAGGGAATGAGTTCCTCATTTCCCTCTCTGTTTTATTTTTCATTTGGGGTGTAACATGGCACAGTGCAGTCTGTTGCTGATGCACATGAGAGAGATTATGATTTTATAGCCACTTTCATTACTAAATTGGTTATGGGAAATTAATTTAGAACTTAGACATTTGTGTTGCTGTTGATGGTGAAGCCTAGGTTTGATTATTTTTCTTCCCCTCTTAAAGACAAACTAACAGGAATTTTGCCTAATGGTGGGATTTTCCTCTATTTGTAGTGTCTCACAAAACAAACTTCGTAGTAAAGAGCAGGTAGGATTTTTACAGGAATGCTCATTTGAACTTTTAGTCATATGGAATATTTGTGGTTGGGGCAGATACAACTCACTGTGTTCTGATGCACACCATACTGAGCATTTAGACAGAGTATTTCTGAAATTAAGCTATTCTATACAAAATGCCATAATGCAGCTGGGTATTTTGCTTTCATTCTAAACCTCTTTTGTTAGCTGCCTAGTCCTTCAGTAGTACATTAATTCCATATGCACCCAACTTGGATTAAAGAAACCAAACAGAAAAATATGTTCTTTGATATTTGCAAAGGATGTGTGTTCCTTGACCACTCTCTGTTTTGCAGGCATGGTCCTCGTGCGCAGTGAGAACGGGCAGCTGCTGATGATCCCCCAGCAAGCCTTGGCGCAGATGCAGGCACAGGCCCATGCCCAGTCTCAGCCTCAGAACACTCTGACTCCTCGGCCTGCTACTCCTACCAGTGCACCCCCAGTGCAGATCTCCACAGTGCAGGTCAGTCCAGGAAGTTGTGGTGGGAAAAGCTGTAAGATGTGTTTTTGTTCCCTGTGAAGAATACATGTGAAGGTGAGGTGTGATGTTAGTGATTTGAAGAAAGCGTAGATCTAACTGGGGATATACAGACTTTTTATAGATTCATAGAATCACAGAATTGTTTGTGTTGGAAGGGATCTTAAAGCCCATCCAGTTCCTGCCATGGGCAGGGACGCCTTCCGCTCCAAGCCCTGTCCAACCTGGCCTGGAACACTTCCAGGAATAGGGAGTTCACACCTTTCTGGGCAACGTGTGCTGGGGCCTCATCACCCACAGAGCCAAGAATTTCTTCCAAATACCTAATCTAAATCTACTTTCCACATGGCATAGGCATCGCATTTTGTTCCTAATTCTGTTACAGCTCGGCTGTTACTCATCAAAAATATTTTTACATATCTGAATTTCATTAAGCTTAAAACTTTGATATAAAGACCATATATGGTTAATGTGTACAACTCTTCTCCCCAGAATAAATATAAGAAAAAACATGGGTATATGTACATTGAGATTTTGACAGTTGCATGAAGTTCACGACTGAAAATCCTTCTCAGTGTTTTTTAGTGGTTCAGATGCGTTCTTTGATACCTGTAATAAGGGTAACTCTGCAGAATCAGAACACTAGATAAAGTAGATGGTATTTAACTATAGGAACTGATGTGTTTGTGGTTTTTTTTCCTCTTCCCCAGGCTCCAGGAACGCCCATTATTGCACGACAAGTGACACCAACTACCATCATCAAGCAAGTGTCTCAGGCTCAAACAACAGTGCAACCCACGACAACGCTACAGCGTCCCCCGGTTGTGCAAGTGAGTGTGTGGGGAAGTAATGTGTGCATGAGACTGCCAGGCACGCAGGAAATGCAATTGCTCAGTGCAGGGAAGGAATACCTTCTGGATTAGCCTCTCTCAAACATCTGCAGGTCTCAGTGTATTTTTTGGATGTACAGGTATAATTTTTTATATGTATATCGTTGTTACTTCATATTATACCTGTACATATTTCTATTTAAAGGTATCCTGTTAGCAGTTTGTGAAATCACAGAGCTGACTAAAATAAAATACCTTTACACTTCCTGCTTAAAGAAAGTGACAAGAATTCCCTTTGGGTTTGGGGCTGTGGTGTCACTCCTGTGATGGATCTGCAGTCCTCTGAATTCTGCAGCAAAATTTACAATTGCAAAGATGACTGTACTGGCAACCTTCTCTTCCCCAAGCCTTCTCCCTTTCACATGAGCCTCTTCTTTGGTCTGTGTCCTTCTGGAGACTAATAACTCAAGGATAGACTGATGTCAGTCAGGGCTGGCCTCTATTCATTTTGGGCTCGCTTGGAAATTTTTTTTGAGATGTTGAGAGTTTAAAAAACAGTGTGAGAATGTGCAGTTCTCCACATGGCTTCCAGGGAGCAGTGATACAGTATGATTGCTGTCGCCTAATCTGTCTCATTGTGCTTTCTTCATCCTTTGAGTAGACAGGATTAGAGAGTTTTAATTTAAAACATGCAGGTTTTGCTATGCATTCAGTTAACCTTTTTCCCCTCAGAGAGCCTTTCCCTATGCCAGTGATCTTTCTAGATCTAAGAGTTAATTTACCTAACTGAGTCTCCTTAATTTGCACTGCTGTTATACAGGACAAGAAGAAAAAAATCATTCCATCTGCATATTTTGTGCTGTAATGAGCACACCATGGACTTAATTTATCCCGATTTCAAAAAAATGCGACAAATGAAATCCTTGTCTCCCTTAGTTTCTCCCAAAATACCAATAAAGTTAGCTTTGGCAGCAGGGGAGCCTCTTTCTTGTGTATCTTTATATAAAGAGCAAGTTTACAAATTATTTGTGAACATTCTGAGTGTCAGTTGTAGCTTGGTAGGAATTTGTCTCTGAGATTGGGTTGTTGTTAATAATTAGACTGTTGGAAGCCCATGAATGAGCTGTGTATGTGAGAAGATCTTGCTCACAATGGTGATTCTTTGGAGTTGATATTCTTCCTTCAAATTACCAATTTGTCTACAAAACTAGAAAAATATTTGTCCCATTGTTCATGACAAAGACCTTGATAAGACCCGATCTTTTGTGTCAGTTGTGCCTTTTTTAGAAATTCCTCCCTTTGAAAGTGGCATTTAATGAAACAGGCAAAAAGATAAATTGAATTCACAGGAATGCAGGAGTTGTTCTGGTTGTGTTTTGAAACCCCATTAGCTGAGGTTATGTTTACGGTATTTTATTCAGTGACCAAAAATCGCGCAATTTTTAATCAACTTCAGGGATTGCTGTTTCCAATGTTTTTAGTGCCATCTGGTGGCCGTTTCCTTCCACTGCGTCAGACCGCACACGAGCAACTTAGAGCAGCTGTGAAAGGTGTTCTACTGCCCTGTGGCTCGTTTTCTGTTTGATGGCTCAGGAAAACAGGCTTGTTAGTACGTTCCAAGGAAAATAATCCTGTGTTTGTATTCTCTGCAGCCTCAGATTGTTCTGGGTGGTACTGCACAAACAACCACGTTGGGGACAGCAACAGCTGTACAAACTGGAACTCCTCAGAGAACAGTGCAAGGGACAACGGCCACCTCCACTGCTGCCACAGTAAGATACTGATAAATGTAACATCTCTCCGTGTCTGCTCACATATGCATGTGTGCATGGATGTGCATATATACACACACATGTAAACACAGAGGGGAGTGGGGATTAGGAAAGATGCTGGAATTCTGTGTGCTGTTGACCTTGAAAAGGCAAACTTTAATAGAACCATATAATTTACAAGGTGTGGATATGGGTCACTTGGATTTTGGTTAGTGTCAAAGTGTTTTTATTTCTGTAACAGTATTAAAGCCCTCATTTAAAAAAATATATTAGATGTATTTTATAGAACAGTGAATTTTTCAGCACTGTAGAGTAGAATAAGTATGAGAAGAGATAAGCAGTTGGCACTGGTTCATTCAAGCTGCATGTTTCTGGGATTGCAAAACGGGGAGAATCTGTGTACTATGCACTGTGAAACAAGAGGTTTACTAATTTTTGTCTTGGTAAAACATGTATTTTCCCATACGCAATGTGCCATTCTTAAAATACTTGGTGTTTCTTAACTTCATGAAGAATCACAATTTCTTAAATTTCGATAACAAAAATGTACAATACATGTATATAGGTGAAGCAAAATAATAATTTCAGTCTGTTTATGTTTTAAGGGGCGAGGAACATCTATCTATAAATATTACTATACAGTGATGAACTAGAGGACTTTAATTCACAGAATATATGGTCAGATCATGTATTAAGAAGAGTTTATCTTCCTTTCTCTGACTGTTTCCCTTTTACTCTTCCTTCTAAGGAAACGATGGAAAATGTGAAGAAATGCAAAAACTTTCTGTCCACGTTAATAAAACTGGCATCATCTGGAAAACAGTCCTCAGAGACTGCGGCTAATGTGAAGGAATTAGTACAGAACCTGCTGGTAAGAAAAGTTCATTAAAAGTTGTGAAATACAGCATCTGGGCAAATTCAGACTCAAAACTGGGGTTTTTTGTGTTTTTTTTTCTTTTCTTCAGAGGATGGAGTTTATAAAATCTGACCTATATCAAATTAACTTTGCCTCTTCTGAATTAAAATAGATGCATAGATTTTCCATTAAGTTTATAACTGAGACATTACTGCTTATATTCATGCATGAGAACATGAGTTCAATTGAAGTGTGAGTAATGCAAGTAGTGGCTCTTTATATTCTACATTTTTATAAAAAAATGAATAAAAAGATGTGTTATGTACTTCAGGCAAGACACTATGGCTGGTGCAGTAACTGGGTGTAGGAAATCACAGGTTTTTACAAAAAAGTGATAATGTTGCCTGATGCTAATATAAAAGCTTGACATTTAATATTCATGGAATGAGTACTACTATTGCTTAGCTTAGTTGTTAGCAACCTGCAAGTTAGGGTAGAGCTGTGTATTCCAGATGTTACCACATAATAACCAGAGGTCTGTAGGTCTTGCTACTTGAAATTTGTAGTAAAATGATTTACTACCATAAAGCAGTTGGTAACTAAAAATAGTGAGGGATTATAAAACTACTTACTTCCAATAAGTCTTAAATTTTTTTTGGTGTTGAAAAGTTAATTTCTACAAGTTTGTTCATTTGGATTTTCTGTTTTAAAGGATGGAAAAATTGAACCAGAAGACTTTACCAGCAGGCTGTACAGAGAAC
Source organism: Mystacornis crossleyi (assembly GCA_013400655.1). Lineage (NCBI taxonomy): Eukaryota > Metazoa > Chordata > Aves > Passeriformes > Timaliidae > Mystacornis > Mystacornis crossleyi. The sequence continues at coordinate 17,131 of VYZQ01013997.1, read as the reverse complement.
TTAATTCTTCACCTCAACCTTACCTTGTGCCTTTCCTGAAGGTAATTTATCTTCACTACCCTTTCTTTATTTCTGTGCTTATAGATCAGCAGCAATGAACACAAGCACATCCTTTGCCATTATAGGTGGAATTCCAAAATCATGTCAAAGGAAGTTTTAAATGATGCCTGGTTAGGCTTTTGCTCCCTTAAAAAATACTTTTTGTGTCTTAGTTCCTAGAGTTTGTTAATGTGATTGGTTGGCACAGTCAGTAATGTAACTTCTACCATGGTGACACATCATAGCTCTTTTGAGAAACCTGAAAAGTTTTCTTTCTATGACTTAAACCACAAACCTATGAATTGAGTTATTGCTCTCTTTTTAGTCTTAGAAAGCAAACAAGGGATTCAGTGATACAGAAAACTGTACCTTCTGGGCAAGTCTTTTGCCTGTGCTGTAAACTGGTTTGGATAAGCAGAATATTTGTCACCTTTCAATTATAAATCACATTTGTCATAAATTTTATGGTAGTTGAACACGTCTCGAAATAGTATTTATTGCAAAACATTTACCATCTGAAAATCAGTGAAAGTACTACAGCATTAAAAGGTAAGAATGTAACTGGTTGGCTAATGTATGATTAAGGGATATAGTTGTAGGTGTGTGTTGACATTTCTGGGTTCTTAAATCCTTATTCAACCTTGAGCTCTTCCTGAGGACAAAAATTGTTGCCATAAGAAAACAAGTAATTTAAGAAGCCACTAAAACACTGTGCTCTCTGTTGAGCTGTTCTGAAATCTTCCCTGGTGTTCCAGTGTGACTTTTAAGCCATAGGACGACAGTCAAGGAAGGCAGTGTGGGCTTGGGTTGTTCAGTACATACCAGGGGTTCCGGGTAGCCTGCATTGCCTTGATGTCCGTGATATCCAAAAGGTTTTGTTCCTGCTTATGCAATAGGAGCAGGCTGGTATTTCTGTGTGCTCGCCTCTCACCTTTCCTCAGGTGCACACAGACCGATCCAATGGCCTGAAACGCGTCGCTTCTGTACAGTTAACACCGTGTGAGCCAGGATTAAACAACTCAACAAAACTCTTTCCTTTCCCCTTTTCAGAGGAGTTTACCTGCCTTGAGACAGTTAACACCAGACTCTGCAGCTTTCATTCAGCAGAGCCAGCAGCAGCAGCCGACGACGCAGGCGACGATAGCCACGATCCCGTCGGCGGCCGTGCTGCTGAGCTCCTCGGTGCAGCGCACGGCGGGCAAGGCCACTGCCACTGTCACCAGTACCCTCCAGCAACCCGTCATCAGCCTCACTCAGCCCACACAAGTTGGTGTCAGTAAACAAGGGCAGTCCACACCACTGGTATGTGAGCTGAAGTGCAGTGTTTGTTACTGCACAGGGGTTTTTTTGATAGTACTTCTTATATCGGTGGTTTAGCTTAATCAAAGATCTGAGAAAAAAAGGATAACTTAAATTGCGTCTTGATTAAAGTGCTATTAGGGTTTGTTTTTCCCACCTGATTCTCAGATTGTTTACAGTTCTTTTTTTTAATTATTATTTGCAGGTTATCCAACAGTCTCAAAAAGCAGGGGCATTGATAAGGCCTCCACAAGTAACGTTGACACAGACACCCATGGTGGCATTGCGGCAACCACACAGTCGTATTATGCTCACTACTCCTCAAATCCAACTGAATCAACTTCAGACAGGTAAGAGGTCAAGATACTTGTTATATGCCATATTTGATAGCATTACCTGAAGTGTGGTTTAGGGGTTGCTTGCCCAGAGAAGTTGTTGATACCCTATTCCCAGAAGTGTTCAAGGCCAGGCTGGATGGGGCTTGAAGCAACCTGGGATAGGGAAAGGTGTTACAGGGGTTGTAACGAGATGATCTTTAAGGTTCCTTCCAACCCAAACCATTCTGTGGTTCTATGAATGTCAGTTCGTAGGTGTCCTGTTTGCACTACTGCTAAAATCTTCCAATGTGCAGTGCCATAGTGGCTGGGGGTACAGATCTATCAGGGCAGCACTGACAGAGAAATGGTTTGGGTGCTGGAATTGTGTGGGAGGGTCCTGTTTTTAACTGGGTGAAATGCTGACAGAAGCTATTGAGGTCAAGTTTTTGTACCAGACATGTTGGCTTAACTACCTGTGACTGGCTTGCACATGTGAACTCTTATTGATGGAGTACAAATCCTGTCTGTCTTCTTGCAGTACCTGTGGTAAAACCAGCAGTATTACCTGGAAACAAAGCTATTGCCACTGTTTCGACACAAATAGCTGCTGCTCAGAAGAATAAACTGAAAGAACCTGGGGGAGGCTCTTTTAGGTGAGGAACTGAATGTTTGTGCTTGGGCAGATGAACTCAGACCTTTCTGGTGCTGAATCCATCTGGGGAAATTCACAGTGTCCTAGAGGTGGATTTTCTGGGGGCAGGTTTACCTCTTCATTAAAGACTTCAACAAACAGCACTGGACATACCCGTGCCAGACTGGTTTTAGCATTTAGCTGGCACTAAACCTCATAAACAATTCCTGCCCAGACAAGCAAATGGAATTCATTCCTTCACTGCTCCCAGCTCTGCTTGAGTTACCCACATGTAACCCAGCCTGTCTTAGTGGTGAGGGTTGATTATTTTTCTTTTGTGGTAGTGATTTCTCTGGTCTCTTGTTTCTCAAGGTGTTGAAACATGACATAAGGAGGGATCTTGGAAAAACAGGAAGTACAAAATTAGTGCTCTTTGAAGTCAAAGCAGTAATTTCTCATTTACAAATGAGTTGTATTTTATCATATCATAAAAGCAAATAAAATGTAAGATTAAGTATTCAGGTTCATGGCGGAATTCATTATATGCAGCTGTGGTACCATAGCAATGTGTGCAGATAAGCCCTAAATGTTATGATTATAATAAATTTTCCTTCCTTTAAGGGATGATGATGACATTAATGATGTTGCATCAATGGCTGGAGTCAACCTGTCAGAAGAAAGTGCTCGGATATTGGCAACAAACTCTGAGCTTGTGGGCACATTAACACGGTCCTGTAAAGACGAAACCTTCCTTTTCCCGGCACCTTTACAAAGAAGGATATTAGAAATAGGTATGTTCTTTTACCTTGATCATTAATAAAACCAAATTTCACTACTCTTAGGTTTAATTGAAGGCATTTCCCATAGAAAGTGGTTTGAATAATTAAAAAGTTGCTGGAGTTGTTACCTTCTGATATTTTCTGATATATTCAGATGCTTGTGGGCAGTCTTGTGTTATAAAAGTAGAATTATGTCAAGGAATAGCAAACATAGATTTGCCTTCTAAAGTGATGGCAATTCAACGTCGAAACTACTCAACCTGGCTGAAAGTCTGATAAACTGATAAGGTGTAACAAGCATGACACAAACAATGAAATAAGTCCAAAAGCACTTTTATCAGCTTTACTTAGTAATTTAGAATTGAGGGTGGAACCAAAAGCAGTCTGGAGTTCTTCGTTACACTGTACTACACAGCATTTATTAATAGATTGTCAATTTTGTTAAACTAATATGAATTTTAATATGTATGTAATTTCCTGTTTAATCCTTGTCTGAGAAAAGCCTGAAAGTCTTATTTAGCAAAAGGTATTTAAATTTCTATGACTGAGGTTACACTCACATTTAGCTGTATTGTAAAATGATATTTTACAACCCACTTATATCTTGATTATAGGTAAAAAACACGGAATAACAGAAATCCATCCTGATGTAGTTAGCTATGTATCACATGCTACACAACAAAGAATACAAAACCTCGTGGAAAAACTATCAGAGACTGCTCAACAAAGGAATATTTCCTACAAGGTAACTGTATTTAATTTCTCAAATCAAATGGCAAAATTGCACAAATTCAGCAGGCTGTGGTGTTGACTGTAATGCAGGAGTTCAGGTGTTCTTTGTTCTGTGAAATCAGGTTGTTTATTCTCTTTGACTGATTCACCTTCCATTAAGATATTAATACACATGGGTGACTAGAACTTTTCAGCTTGCATATACAAAATGGTTTTAAAACAAATGCAGAGAAGCGGTGCCCTCCCCTTTATTTATTATGTCAAATGTTTAGTGTGTGAGTGATTGTAGTCAGACAGATAAAAGCACTGCTATGAATTCCCAAGAGACTGCTGTCTGACAGATGTGTGTTCCTAATAGATGCAAATGCCTGAGCAGCGTTTAAAAAAACCACGCATCTCTGTGAAATATGTTTGAGAGGTTAAAGCTGTGATGATATTAGTTTAGAAGTCAAAATCTGATGATTCATGGAATAGAACAAAATGCTTTTAACAGTTCTAGCTGGTTTGACTGGTGTAAATATACTCCTGCTATTTGTCTGAAAAGGACAAAGTGAACATTGGAGCTTTGAATGTATGTGTTCTTCCCCACTACAGTACAAGTTAACAGCTTTGTTTTTAAGGGAGTAATGAGAAACATATTTGCTGTATTTTCAGGATGATGAAAGATATGAACAAGCAAGTGACGTTCGGGCACAGCTCAAGTTCTTTGAACAACTTGATCAAATAGAAAAGCAGCGTAAAGATGAACAAGAAAGGGAAATTTTAATGCGCGCAGCAAAGGCAAGTGCTTGGCTTTCACACGTGTTTGCAAAGTGTCATTTTTGACATCAAAACTGCAGAGTTTCTTTTCGTTCTAAAACACTTGCAATGAAGGGGAAGACTAATCTTCAAAGATGGAACTTGATGAATGTGTTCTTAACTAGAGCTCAGTTTTGCTTTTCATTGTAAAGCATGGGAAGCAGTTTCTTTGCCACTGTCACAGCATGTTCCCAAATTAAAGGGAGTTTTGAAATTTAGTTTTTGGATTTTGCATTGGCAAGAAAAGATGAATTTTATAGCTTGGTGGTACTCCTAAATGTAGTAGAGAGGTTACAGGTATTTTGGAGACTGGAAATAGAATTCAGAAAGATTTTTACAAATTGGAGAAATACAATAAATAGGAAGCAGTTGATGTAAACATGAATGTGAATATTAAACTGTGACTATTTTACTCAGTGAATATAAAATTAATATGATTAGATAAGAGCACCCTAGAAATAATTCACAAAACAACCTATGTTTTCTGTTAGTTTTGTGATCCAGCATGAGTTGACAATGTCAAAATCCAAATTTATTCTGTTGTTGGCCTAAAGAGCATAAGGGATTAACAGCACTCGGGATTTGATAGGAGAAGAGGAAATGGCCTTGAGTTGCATCAGGGGAGGTTTAGATTGAATATTGAGAACAGTTTCATCACTGAAAGGGTTGTCAAGCCCTGGAACAGGCTGCCCAGGGCAATGGTTGAGTCACCATCCTTGGAAGTATTGTGTAGATGTGGCACTTGGGGACATGGTTTAGTGGTGGGCTTGGCAGTGCTGGGGAAACAGCTGGACTTGATGACCTTGAAGGTCTTTCTAATCTAAATGATTTCATGATTCTAAAAGTATGACACACACATGGAATTGCAGGTGCCTGGTGAAATGGGCAGTTGCTGATGTAAATGGTCTTGGGTCACTCAGGTGCACTTTGTTCAGACTGCAGCCTGACCTGTGTGTGTAGGTGTAGCAGAAGGATCTGCTCTGAGTAAGTGCCTGGTTACCCAGCAAGGGGAGGAATTGTTCCAAGAAGTGTAGGTCTGATTCCTTTGTTCATATGCAAAATGTGTAATTCAGTTCCCAGGTCTGTGTAATTTGTGTCTTGTAATGGTTGCATTTAAGGCATAATCGCCTGGCTACTCCTTTGCTGTTCTTAACAAAGCAGAAAAATGGGATGCCTTTTCAAAAATAGATACATTAAACTAAGAGAAGGAAAACTTTTAATTTCTAGAAGTTGTTTACCACTGTTGCCCTCTCTGGGAGTGATAGGTATTCCCCACTTCCTGCTAAAGTTTATGAAAAGCTTTCATGTATAATCTTTAACTGCTTTTGTAACTGAACTAATTTTTCTTTCTTTTCCCTTAACTACCTCATGTTCATCCTTTATCAACACAGTCTCGATCTCGACAAGAAGATCCAGAACAGCTTAGATTGAAACAGAAGGCCAAGGAGGTGAGTGTTGACCTTAACATAAACTTTTATTTTGGAAATTGAAAGAGAAGTAATGAACTGTCCTTGTTCTGGCACACACAGATGCAGCAGCAAGAGCTAGCACAGATGAGACAGAGGGACGCCAACCTGACTGCATTAGCTGCCATCGGTCCCAGAAAGAAAAGGAAAGTAGACTCACCAGGATCTGGATCAGGGACAGAGGTACAGTATCATTATCACCTTCGGGTTTGCTGCCTCAGCCTCTGGGCAAACCTTTCTGTTCAGAGCTTTTTTCCCCAGTTGGTGGAAGCTCCCTGAGCAGCACAAGTGTTTTGTGTTCAGATTTGATGGCTCCAAGGCCAGGATCAGTTTTTAGCACCTGCACAGTGGCATAGGGAATAGAGTCTGAGTTGTCATTCCTTGATTCACGGAACAGGAGGGATGTTAGAAAACCACCTCTGATCTCACAAGTGTCAGTTTTTTCAACTTCCATAGTTTTGGAAGGAGGTTTTTGTGGCTGTAACCAATCTAACTTGGAGTGCAGAGTAAGGCTGCTGAGGTAGGTGGGGTGGTAGAATTCAATCACTGCTAAATTTGACAGCAGGAGCTTCAAGTGACAGGAGCTTGCCTAATTTCTTTCTTCAGCAGTTGATTTGCCTTAGTTTTAGTGTCTCCACAGCAGATCAGTTTGACCCGTTCCATCTGATCAGGATGTTCTCGCACATCCTTTGTATATTCTGCTGTTGAATCTGCCTTCTAAAAACTTCTCTGCAGACTAAGTATCGGAATGCTCAGTGTCAGATTCATTTAATGCTAATTTACATTTTGGTAGATGACTATCTGCTATATTTCTAAGCAAGTAAATAAACTAGAAATGGTAAAAAATTGCTTTCTGCATGAGACGTTCAATGTGGGATTTCTCTAATGGTTAAAAAGAACAAAATATTCTTGAATATTGTCATTTATTGGACCAAAAGCTCTCCTCATAATTTGAGGATTTTTCCCTGTGGAGTTTTGTGTCTGATAGCAAGTGACAGAATAGTAATAGTTTAATAATTCTGTTTATTACTCCTGGAGCATTCTGAATTTTCAGTGCTAAAGCATTTATACTGTAGAAAAACCTCAAAAGGGTTCACCTTGGTTTATACTGAATTGCTAGAAGCAATAATTTACATGTGCTTGATATAAAATGGTAGAGAAAAATCCGAATACTAGTAAATGTTATTTTTGTTTATAAAAAAATCAAGCCTCTTGAGCATCTTTTAAAGTAATTTTAAGTTCTGAAATTTACTAAAATGTCTGCTACTGAGAGTAAGACTTGTTTTCATATAAGCTGACAAATTACTCTATTAAAGGTTTAAAGATGTGGTTTAAAATTATGAAAATTGCAGAGTGGGGCACTTTGCAAAGATAGATGTGTACACAAATGAAGTTGTCTCAGAGGAATATGCTGAAGTACCTCATGCAGAGTTAATGTTGGCATTGCTTACTCCTGCATGCTCAGCTGTGCCACCTTAATGGTCTGTTAATGTCACTTAGGTTATGGGATGTATTTTGCATCTCCTGTGAACACTTGTTTGTATTTCATCTAAATCTGACTGATTTAGTTATCCTGGATTAATCACTGGTTAACCAATTAACTACAGGTTCCCTGGAAATCTAATCTTTTTGTCTGTTTAATTAAGAACCAGCTGCCTTTGATCTGATAACTCACAGCTGTGCTTTTGCTGCTGTGTCACTTGACATTTTTAAATTGGGCTCCACTTGTCACCATTTGTATGCAGTTTGTGGTTAAGGCATATTACAAGAAGTGTGGAAAATAAGGTTTGTCATTACTTAGACACAGATTTGTAAATGGAAGCTTTTGATGTCTACGAATGCTGACTCTTAATTACATGTAAAATCACTTCTAAGTAGTAATTGCACTGTTTTGTTTCCAAATTCATCAAAATAGGTTGCTGTCAGTTTGAGAGTTTTATGCCCCTGTGATTTTACTGAAAGTTACCAAAAAGCTTCTTAACTTATTCCATACATAATTCTGTGTCTTTAAAGACTCCTGAAATTTTACCTTTGCATTTGAAGTATTATGGGCTACATAATAGAGCTCAGGCTTGAGCTTTCACTAAAGAATATTTATAAACCAAGAATAAACCCCCTTCCAACCATTCTTTCTGTTGTCTAGCAGTCATATGTATATGAGAAGATTTAGTTAGCATCCAGTACTCTCCTGCATCTTCTAATTTCCGCTGAAGTTGATGAAAATTAGATGGCTAAATTGTGCAAGTGCCTTAAAATATCCCTTTGAAAATCGAGCCTTTAAGCAGCCGCTAACTACAGGATTTTGGTGATTTGGTGTTAGCTGGGTCAACAGAATGGTTGAGAATCAAACATCTGACTTCACTGGTAGCACTGTGGTGAGGCAAGTTCACCTGCACTGAACAGAGTTCTGCTAAACCAGAGTGATCATTTCCAGTGCAGGTTTAGGTTGGTTTGATCGTCAATAATGTTCACTGATAAAACACATTATTTTCACACGTGTTAGTGGGGAGCCTCAGCAGCTTATTCACGTGGCTCGTGCCTCACTCTAAATTTTGGCTTTTTTCAAGTCTGGGGTGTTTTTATTCAGAAAAATTTTTGAAAATTCTCCCAACTCAAAGGCAGGTAAGTCTTTATTTACTGCTGAAGCGTGTTTGGCGTCATGAAATAATCAGAGCTCCATTAAAAACATAAAAGAGAACATTATTCTAGAAAACGAAATTGGAGGGGAGAATGAAGCCGTAGCTGAGCCACAGAAGTATAACCCGTTCCCAGCAGAATTCATTATTTAGGTAAATAACCTGTCAGCGGCAGAGGACTGCCCGAACGATTCCCGGCTGGAAACGGAGGGAGCGGCCTGGCTCGCGGTCTGCGCGCGCCATCTGCCGGGAGCTGCGCGGAGCTGCGGCTGCTCCCCGGCCTCGTCCCGCTCCTTCCCCGCCCTTCCGCGCCGCTCGTGTGTTTCCGTCTGCTTTTTGCTTTTTTCTTCTGTTCTTAAGTGACAGATATAATGATACTCTGCTTGTTTATCGTGCCGCTTCCGGAAACTCCCAGTGAGTGATGCTGAGAGATGGAGAAGTATTCAGAGGTCGTTAGAGAGTGTGTGACTGTGTCTAGGCAAGCTGCTCCTAAATACAGTCCTGAGGTTGGTTACAGCTGTTGTCACCACAAGGAGAGCACCCTGCCGTGGAGATCAGGGGGATCTAGGACATGATTCAAGGCCTCACAGTCCCGGGAACAGGACTGCTCCCCAGGTCATCCACAGCTCCAGGGCTGCCCTTGGCATCTGTGTGGTGGCATTGTCAAGAGTCCTGTCCCTTCTGTTTGGTTTGGTTGTTGGGATTACCTGTCCTTAGTGCCTTCCTGAAAATACAAGCAGTGCTTTGGGGCTTTTTTTGTCTGTATTGAATGTCACGGAAAACTTCTGATTGTTCAGGTGTTGTTAATAAATAAGAATTGAAAAGGAAATCTCTAATCTGGTAGCATACAGCTTCCTGACTATGTACAGTTTTTAGGTCACACGTTTTCTCTGAAAAGTTTTGAAATGCTTTTGGGCACGGGCTGATTGACCTGTCCTTCTGCTTTCCAGGGATCTGGTTCGAGTGCAGCAGTCCCAGGCAGCTCTGGAGTTGGAACAACCAGACAGTTTACGCGACAAAGGATAACGCGGGTGAACCTCAGGGACCTCATATTTTGTTTAGAAAATGAGCGAGAGACAAGCCATTCACTATTGCTATACAAAGCATTCCTTAAGTAAAATGGAAAAGATCAAGGTATTTTTGACGGAGAGACGCCTGAGGACATTTTTTAATATATTTGCAGATTACGCCTTTTTGTAACAAGCGAATGGGATATTGTTTAAAAAACAACCACCTCTTTACATGGAACAGTTTTATATTCCTGTTTATAAATAAACTCTTCAGTATAAGAGAAATACATTTCTGTAACAGTGAGGATACTTACAAGGCCTGTGGATACTATAAAAGGACAATTAAATTTTAACTCATCTCTTGATTGAGTGGCCTTCTTGCCAAACAAGCCATATATAAAGACTGATGGAATCGTTTAGCAAATAACTAGCTACCCTTTGTCAGCCCTGTAGCAGTTTCGACATTAATTGTTCATTTTAGTTCAGTTTTATTCAACTAAATCCATTATATAGGCATATGTCTACAGCAGATGACCTCATTTCATTTAGCTTTTTTTTTTTAAACAGTCAGTTAGCAAAGCAAACTGATTTTTTAAGAATATTTATCTTTCCCCCAAATGCTCAAAATCTAGAGGGATATACAGTTAATTTTAAACATAACCTCAATTTTAATCACATTATTGCTTATTAGAGGCCCTGAAATCCCATAAAGGAGGGTTACTTCTGAATGTTTTAGCAGCATCTGTAAAAATGCATTTTATTTGCTATAGTTTGTAAAGCTGTAAAGTTAAAAAAGGAAAAAAAGGAAAAAAAGAGAAACCTTTTCAGCATAAATATATTTTACTTGCACTGTGTTTTTTAGCTAAAGTGAAAGCTTAGATTAAATAAAATCAAAAGTTGAGAGGAATCATCAAAAGACTGTTTCTCAGTGTGAATCAAGTGTTGAAAAATGGTTGGTGTATTTTGTCGGTAATTGTACATAATTTTTGGCACATAACATAAAAATGGCTATGTAAACTATAATTATTTTGCTAAAAGACTGTATGCAAGCTGTGGGCCTACTTTAAAGATGTCCAGAGCAAAGTCCCTTCTTTGTACCTATTTTTTTATTACAAATATACTAATTGGTTCTTTATATTTTCAGAGGTTATTGTATTAAATTGTCTATTGATAGTACTTTTATGACTGTAAATACTTTGGCTTTCTTTGTGTGAACTCTCATGGTAGAATTTAACTCTCTTGCGTGTAAACTGAATGCTGATCAGTATTTTTATCAACACCTGACAACTGTTACACCCCTTTTATTTTGTCTTTTAGGAAATCCTGTCCTTCCATTTTTTTTTCATGTAAATTTTGCACAGTTACTTGTTCATATGTAAATATTTTACTTTCAAAAATGAAGTTTTTAATTGCTATTGTTTTATATAGGATTGAAAGAAAATTAACTCCTTTATTAAAAACAAATTTATCTGTATTTGCTAATGTATTTTTCTCTCTAAATCTTTTCTCCACTTGGATTTATTTTTCTTGGTACAGTAAAAGATGAGTCTACCTGAGGGGATGCTGTTTGCTAAAGATGCACTTTGGGATGTTTTTATATTGTTCTGTTTTGTCAGTATTTTGGAGGTATGTGACTTCATGAGTCTTGACATTTGACTGTTGTCTTAGGGGTCTTGGAGTGACATCAGTGGACAGGGGGTTTGGTTTGGTTGGTTTTTAAGCAGGGAAAGGTGTCTGAAGCATCGGAAATGTTTTGTGTTTGTCTAGTGAAGGTTTAATAAAACACCCTCTCCTTGAGGGCAGCCTGCTCCCTCAAACACAGCTACAGTGGTTTGCAGAAGAAGGTAGGACATGAAACACAATTTGGAGCACAATTATAAAAGAAAATAATCAGGGACAGCTTATTATCAGTGTGAAAATCTGAGACGCATTTCAGATGTTCTGTACTGAATATTTAGCTTTTGGGTTGTATTTCTTTTAATTCCTCCTCTCATGGGCTACTTAAACTAATAATTTTGAGGACCTAATCCTGCTAATACATTAATTTGATGATTATTCCTTGCATACAGACAAATCTGTCCACAGGCTGCTGCCCCAAGGCCTGCTGTGGAACAGGCACTGGCAGCAGGCCCGTGGGAGATCAGTGTCTCTGAAAAAGAGGATTAGCTCCTAAAGGGATGCACTCACCTGACACCCTGGGTGACACTGACCCCGAGACTTCATTGTTTGGAAACTCCAAAGAGCCTTTAAATTGTGTCATGTTATTAAGTGGAAAGAAACACCTTTGACTTTTGGCCAAAATGGTGTCAGAGCATCCCTTTAATTGTAGCAAGAGCTGGTTGTAATTGTTGGTCACCACGGGCAGTGACTGGGCACAGTGTCTGCAAAGCTGTGGCAGGTAAGGGGGGAAGAAACTGTGTGAAAAATTAGTTATTACATGGTGTGCTGTACTTTGCTCTCTGTGCTCAGTAGTAGCTCAGAAATATTCTAGAGAGGCCAAGGGAGGAGGGAGAGATTTCGTGTAAGAGGGGAGGGCTCTTGCAGCCCTTCACTGAATGTAATTTTTCTCAGCTTTTAAATGTTCTGCTTCTGTTAGTCAGAAAAGCTGGTAGCATCCATCTCCCTCCAGCAGCTCAAATTCACGGAGTTTTGGGCTGGGGAATTGGCACATTATTGTCAGTACACTGGCACTTGTGAGGAGTTCTCATGGCAGAGCAGTTGCAGACTTGTGTTCATTTGTTGTTGGTTTGTTTTTTTTAATAATTTTTTTTTTATTTTACCGGTAAAACCGATAACTATTTTTGACGCTGCTCAGAAATTTGACATTTCAAAATCACGGCTGAGGAGGGGCGGCATTTACAGGGCAATGCAACTGTACACCACCACTCCTCCTGTGTGTTAGTGACCCGTAAAGAGAGAAATTAAGATTCTTTCCTGGCCCCAAAGCTTGTGCAGCTCCCCCAGAGAGTGAGGGTGAACATGGAAGAGAATTTACTGCCCCTTTCTTCGGGTCTCTTTGTACCAAGACTGGTGCACCTTTGTTGTCAGCACCCCCGAAATTGAAGTTTGTCACAGCTGGGACGTTCTATGTGTGAGTCAGTGAAGGTTTATGGCACCTTTATTTTATCAGACTTTTTCAGCTCCATGCCAGGGGCAGGTTCCTTCTCTCTTGCCTGTAAGTTTGTGACTTACAGGGGGCTCTCTACCCTGCTTTACAGAAGTCTTGATGTCTCTCTATTTTTTTTAACACCTTTGATTGGGTAGTGCATAGCTGTAATGTTCGTGAACTGCTGATACCATTCTTTTTCCAGCAGAAAAAACCTGAACAACAAGCAGGATATAGTAAGGCACTCTGAATTCAGCTTGGTGTTCTTATTTCACAGGTTTATAATTAAATAGATATGTTTTTCAGGAAACCTTTTAATACATAGTGAGAGATGTACGCATGATAAATACCACCAATTTCACAGTAATTAAGATTTTATTGGAGGTTTCCCTGTGATCCAAGAAGTTTCCCCACATTTCTGAGATTGTCTAAATTACAATTAATGATACAAGAACTCCAGTGATAATTTTAACCATTTTCTTAGGTTTACAGCTGTTCGTCCATCTGCTGAGAAGAGTCTTGAGCCTTGGGGTAAGTGAGGGAGGGTGTCAGCCGGCTGGGGTGGTGGCACTTTCAGCAGTGACATTTCCCTGCGGTGTGGGAGTGTGGATCCACCTGCCCAGGTGAGTGCAGAGCCCTGTGCTTGTGCCGGGATTTTTGCTCAGCGGGGCTTTAGGCAAGGACAGGCCAATCTGATGTGTCAAAATGTGTAAAGTACCAGGAGGAGAAGGTTTAGGTAGTATGGGTTGATCCTAATCTTTAGATTTTTGGCGATGTCATGCAATGGTGCCATGTGTAAGGCTTGCTCCTTAGTATTTGGGGAGGTTTTTTAGCAAGTGACATTTCCCTGTCTGTGGAAGTTGCCAGGCTGATGAATTTGGGAGATGCCTGTTGGAGGGATGAATAGGGAGGGGCAGCCCCTTCAGGGCTGCTCTGCCATGCTGACCTGCCTTTTATTTGCCCAACACAAAAGGCCCCCAAGTTAGGATATCCCACAGGATGACAAATGGGGGGATTAAAACTGCATTTTAATAGCTCAGATCTGTCCCCCTGCAAATCTGTGGCCAAACCCTGCACTCTCCCCTCTCCCACTGGAGTCCTGGGAATGGTTGTACCAGAGACCAGTGGGGGGACAAGCCAGAGTGCCTTCGTTTTGTATGGTGGTGTTACTGGATGCCACAGAGCTGTGAGAGAAAGGGAATACATTCTTTGTAACTTGCTTTTGGTCATGTTCTCCTGTGTCAGCTGAGAGAAACTTGCCCAGTGCTGCTGCAGATGTGGGAGGACGAGCGGGAGCTCTGGGCACATTGCAGGGAGGCCTCGTAGCCACTGCCTGATCTTACTTTGTTCTTCCCCTTCAGAAATAACTTTCCTGTGAAACGGTTTATTTTCCCTTTGTTTTCCTGCTCAGTTTCTTTACTGTTATTCTCTAGAAGCAGCTGGGTTGCACCCTGTTCACTTTCCTCCTGGGAGTTTCCCTGTTCCGAAGTCAACAGAGGACTTGTACAAACAACACGAGCAGCGTTTGGGCTGTGATATGGTACCACACTGCTGTGAAAGTGCTGAATAAATGCATAACAAATCTGGCTTTTACTGCTCTGTAAAAGTACTGCATGGTTTAACTTGAACACTTATGTACTTTTTCAATCCAATAACAAAATCAAGTTGCCAAAAAAAAAAAAAAAAGTTGTGAGTGCTTTCTAGTTTGCTGTGATGCATTTGGTGCTCTAATTTCGAGCAAACACGTTGGACTGTTGCCCAATTATGGCAGATTGGAATATGAAGAACAATATATCTAATTTCCCAGGAGAGCAACGTGCTGATGTTTAGGCACAGCCTCTTTCAGTGAAAATGAAAATCCTCATGTTGTGTTGAGTGTGTCACTGTTCAGCTCCTTTGCTCCACTTTGAGAGGGACAGGAGTAAAATCTGGGTAAGTTATAGGTAGGGCCCTTCACCTTGAGGTGGAATTGGTGGGATTGATCATTTATATTCAAGAAATAAGAGTTAAGTCCCTTAAAAGTTTATATTCTCACTTTCCATGCTGATGCACAGCAGTGGTGTGTGATTTGAAGTTATGGGAGGGGTTTCCTTAATAAAGTAGCTTTTGTTTGTCCTTTTTATTCTACTTGCGTGGTGCAAATTTCTACTTTTCCTTATTCTTACTCGAGTGGTGGGAACATATTTTGTGTGTATTTGCTTATTCTTGATACAGATATTTCAAGGTCTCCATGTAGAGCACAGCCTTAAATGAGCTGTGCTGGTGGAGCTGAGTGTGCCAGTGGAGATGGGCACCATTCCCATCCAGCTCTCTCCTCCCCAAACCCAGGGGAGCCCTGTCCCTTCTGTCCCTGCAGAAAAACTCCCCAAAACTCAGTTCCCTCATGGAATAATGTCCAGGAACTCATGTGGGCAGGGTGAGGGCTGAAGCTGATGGCTGGGAAGGAGGAAATTGAGAGACCTGGACAGCCGAGGTGTGAAGCAGTGCAGGGTGGGTGAGCTGGAAGCTCTGAGCACATTCCTCGTGTGGGAATGTGCCTGGGGCTGCCCATAAATTAAAAAAATAAATAAATACCCTAAAAACAGCTAAACCTGGTACCTACACAACACAAAGCAGGTCTGTTTCAGCATCCCCCATCTCCTTGGCAACGGAAGCAGGCAGGGAGCAGGGAAGGTTGAGTGTGGTGGGTGAGTGTGGTCAGCAGTGGCCGTGGAGGAGGCGAGGGCTCATCCCCGCGGTGCCAACATCACATTCCTGAGATGGGAACGGCTGTCTTGGAGGGTTTGTAGGCTTGGATGGATTCTTCTGTGAGCTTATGAAGTTGCTTTGCGAGTGTAGCAGAAGGTCAGGAGGTGTGGGACCCCCCGGGCTCCTCCTGGTGTGGGCTGCCCCTGCTCCCAGCCCACCTAATTTATTGGCAAATATATAGATACATGTAATATGTGTCTGTATATNCTGGGGAAAATAATATAAAGAGGCGAGAGTCGTGGAGGCAGCAGGTCCTTGTTTTCCCGTGCCTTCACCTGTCAGAGGGGATTAACACCGACTGCATCCCATCCCTGCCTCAGCTGAGTTCCCGCTGAGGGAGGGCATGGAAACCCTCAGCTGGGAAACGCTCTGTAATTGCTGTTATTTCATTAGGAAGGAGCCGTATCCCTTTCCCCCTGAGCAGGGAAGGGCTGGCAGCCCGCACGGGCGGCCGGCTCGCCACGCCAGGCGGCAGAGGGTGCTCTGAGCCCGGCTACGCCGCGCCGAGCGCTCCGTGCCCGCTCCGTGCCCGCTCCGTGCCCGCTCCGTGCCCGCTCCGTGTCCCCGCAGGGAAACACAGCCCTGCCCAAACCACGGCCCGCCGTGGGGGGCAATGCTTTTCTGCTTACTGCGAAGTATGAATTATTCATTTGCTGACTGCATAATAATAGAAAGTGGGAAGGGGAGAAAAGGGGATGTAGCTTGGATGATGTGGCAGGACATCCCCCTGCCCTCCCCCAAAACTCCAATTAAAAAAAAATTTATTTAAAGAAAAGGAGTGAGGAGAGAGCAGTGTGTGCTTCAGCAGGCTTTGATCAGAATGGCTGCCCCAGAATATTTATTAATGTATTTAAGTCTTTTTGGAGGGCACACTCACTGAGTGGAGCAAATGTCTGTGAGCTATAAGAGCAAAGGCAGGTACAAGCTGAGGGAAGAAGTGCAGAAGAAAATGAAGCTCTCGATTAGAAACGTTTACAAACAGGACAGAGATGTTCAAAGGGAACTTCTGGTAATGGCAAGATGTAAGAAAATCAGTGTCAAAAAGCACAGTACACACAGAATCAACATTTTAACCACTGCCTCTTAGTTTTCCCCCCTTCTTTCAAGTGTTGCAATTCCCGCAAGTTGCAAATGTGTGAGCCTTCATGTGAGCTGCTTTTAGAGAGGATGGAGGTAAGCTGAGCCAGGAGCTGTGGATGCTGGAGGTAAAAAATCCCAACTATCCCAGGAAAGTTGTTTGGGAGTTCGGGTCTGTGGGAGCAGGGCTGCAGAGCAGGGTCTGTCTGGGTTGTAGTCCCAAACAGCTCCACTGCTGCTTCCTGCCCTAACCCTGACTCCTGCACGTGGAGGAGCAGGCTGGTGTGGGCTTCCCAGCTGCCTGGATCCAGCCAGGATCCCTGTGGCTCTTGGCCCTAAATCCCAGTTAATCTGTGTTGAGCTGTGCATCAGTGGGATTTCTCTCCCCTCATCCATCAGCGAGGGATGCAGTGATGGAGAGAGATGGGTACAGGGCCAGGCTGTGGGGACAGCAATGGGATGACCCTGCTTCCATCCCATCCATCCATCCATC
>VYZQ01013993.1:0-10070 GCA_013400655.1 Mystacornis crossleyi | reverse complement strand
TTTTTTTTTCTCCCTTAAATCTTTTGTTTTCAAAGTTGTTAAGTAGGGTTTTTTCTTCGTAGTTTTTTTCTTATTTTTTTCAAAATAGTGTTTTTCCTTTTATTTCAAGGCCTTGGGTTCAGCCTTTGAACAAAGCCTTCCTAGAAGGACCTACGTGGAACCTTAGGGGACTTGAATTTATCTGTGGTGATTTTTCTTCCTTAAATATCTAATTTTCAAAATTGTTGTATTTTTTTCTACGTACTATAGACCTCTATACTGTTATCCCTGATTTCATTTGGGTCTTTTTATGGAAAAAAAAAGTCATATATGTGAAGGGGTTTTTTTTCCCTGTGAAAACACTTGCCAAGGAAATCTTTCTTGCAGTTATCCAAAGGAAAGGTCATTTTTACAGTGAGACTTCAGATCTGTATTTTCAGACAACTCACAAACACCCAGCCAACAATAGCAGGGGCATCTATGAACTTTAACCTTGTGTTCTTTAAAATTTGTTTAACAGAAAAAAAAAAAAGAAATTGGGAGAACTTTCATCTTTTCCATGGAGCGATTCTTTGGAGAACTCGGATAACAAAGAGGGGGAGAAATAGGAATGTTCGACTTTTTATTTTGAAATAAACCATGGATTTCTGAATTTAGATAAAAACATTAAATTAAAACCCCCATGAAATATACAACTTGCTCCTGGTTTTTTAGCCATATGACTTTAATAGGTGTTTATTTCTGTAGATTAGGGCATTAAAAACTTCAGCAGGTTTTATTCCAATTTCTATTGAAATGAAACCCAAATGTTTCTTTATGAAAACCATAAAACCAATATTTAAGTGCAGCTTTTCCTGTAAACATTTTTCCATGAGTTATTTCTTGCTGCCTTTAGCTACAAGTATTTAAAACAAGAAACAGAGCTCAGGAATCTCCTTGAAAACAATTCTTCATCGGGGACAGGCAGCGGCTTCCACGGAGAAAAGGAAACCTGAAACACTTAATGCCTCTATTAATTAAATTTTTAGTGATTTCTCAGGCTGTTGAAAGTGTGGAGATGCACATGATGGATGCTGTGGGATACTCAACCCGAGAGGCGTCCAGGTGAGGGAGAGGTGCCTCCCATTTGGCTTTGGCTGCCTTTCAGAAGGGATTTCAAGGAGATAAATGGAAAATACGACACAAAATCCACGTAGAGGTTGTGCTCGTACAGGAGCTGCAGGGGCTCGTGGCCGGCTTTGCTTTTAACACCTGAAAAGCTGTTTTGTGGTAAATAAAGAGTGGATTGGGAATGCAGGGGGCTGATTTATCGCTGTCTATTTGTGCTTTTCTGTTAACGATGATTTCTGGAGCAGAGGGATGATATTTGTGGTAACAACGGACGTGGCCGAAGTCTGTGGTTATTAAAGGGGAACATCCGGACTTTAAGTTGTCAGTCGAGTACAATCTTTCCAAAATACCTCCTGACTTTCCCTTCTCCTTTATTAAACCTGTCATGCCGGAGGTGTGAGGGGATGCGGGAGGGATTCGGGATGTCCCAGCGGGATCTGGGGATCGTGCTGCGGCCGCGGGATCTCGGGAACATTTTCCATTATTCCTCCCGGAGCAGAGGGTCCAGACCTGAACTTGCTTTTGGCGTCAGTCCCCGCATTCCGGGAACATTCGCCTGCCGCAGCGAGGGGAATATCCACGGAGTTTTGTTTGGATGTCGGGGATGTGGGAGCATTCAGGGAGTGGGAGCTGGGACTGGCCAGCCCCCAGAATATCAGAGCAGGGTGTTCCCGAGGCTGGGGGTGCCACGGGAGTCCTTTTCCATGGCCATTCCAGAGGAGGACAGAGCCGGAGCCAGGATTAGAGCCAGTGGACAGGGCATTGCTATACCCAGTAAATAAAGCTCCTAATTAGTAGGGGAATATAATAGGAGAGGGAAATATCTGTTTATAATAATCTTTAGGGTTATGTTCTGGAAGGGCAGATTTATTACCAAAAAAAGGGGGGTTTTGGTATAATTTTATGGCTGTTGGGACTCCTTTGGTGACGTGGAAAAGTGAAGGATAACGGGGCTGATGCGGGATCGGGTGAAGAGCATTTGGTGGATGTTACATCCAAAAACCTCAATTATCATTGCCAGCACTCAGCACAAACTGGAGCAGGTTAAAAATGCATAAAAAATGGGAATACATTAATTTTTATGTTATGTTGTAAAAGCCTCATCCAAAAATTGTAAATAATAACAAGAATAACTTTGACGATTCTCCTGAACTCATCCTTCAGAGAGAATCCAGGTTCTTTTGGGCTGCTCTCTGCAGGAATATTTCCAAAAGCTCCTCTATATTAACAAAATCTACACCCTGTGGATTATTTTAAACCACAACAAACCCCTGTGTGGGCACTATTTGACAGAATTCCAGAGGATTTAATTCACAGATCTTAATTCACTTTCGAGTCTAATTAGATTGAATTTAATGGAAGTCATTTGAATTATGAGTGAGAGTGCTGAGGGATTTAATGCAGTTTATCCCTATATTTTTATATATATCTCCCTTTATTTTATAGGGAAAAAATATATGTCCCTATATGTATCCCTATATTTTATCCCTATATTTTTCTATATGTATCTCCCTATATTTTATAGGGAAAAAATATATATGTATCTATATTTTATCCCTATACACACACACACACACACACATATATATATATATATATTTATTTATCCTTTTATTTTTTCTTATGTCCTGCTATGGATAACCACCTTGAAATATTTACTTTTCCGCAGAACAGGACAATCTGTGTGGCAAGAACGGGATTTTTTTGGAACCCTGACTATAATTCCAGCACATCAGAAGCACCACACAATTCCATAGTTTGCTCAGTCCACGTAAAACCAACAGAATATTCCGTGTGTACTCACTCTTCGCAGGAGTGCAGCTGGAAAAGGAAATTTCCAGGAGAGGATTTTGTGGGGGTATTTTGTATCTGTATTTTATCTGAACTCATCTGTGGCTGCAGCTTTCCCCGTAATGTTATCTGGAGTCGGGAATCCGGGAGGCAGAGCCAAGGAATTATGGAATATGGAGTTACACGCTTGCAGGAGAAGCTTCCCAGGGCTTGGACAGGACACGGCTTTCTGTGTTTGCCTTCATTCCAGAGGTTCCACCAAGCTTTTGGGAAGGGCACCTTGTGTTTCCCTGCCTTTCCTCAGGTGCCTGTTACCCATTTTCCCAGCTGGATTAGTTTTTGGGGGTGAACATCAGCTCCTCACACTCTCCACGCTTCTGTTCCGTGTTGTTCCCTTCCAAACTATTGGGAATTTTGCCACTGGTTTGACAGGACCTGGATCAGACCTCGACATTTTCGGCTCCGGCTCCAAAACTCATCGCTGCGGGATTTAAAAGCCGCGTGGATGCGGAGCTCGGGGACTTGGCAGTGCTGGGAATGTTGGACTCCGTGTCCTTGGAGGGGCTCGTCCAACCTAAACCAATTTAGGATTTGGGGATTATTTGAGCTCCTTGGTATTTTCGACTTGATGGGCTCGGGCGTCGTCAATAGCTGAATCCAGCGTTTGTGATCGTGGAGGGAACGGAGCTGGGAAGGGCGTGGAGCACCAGGAGCAGCTGGGGGAGCTCAGCCTGGACAAGAGGAGGCTCAGGGGACACCTGAACAATTCCCTGGCCCCAGGGTGGAGCCAGGCGGGAACCGGGCTCTGCTCCCAGGGAACGGGGGCGGGATGAGAGGAAACGGCTTGAACTTGTAGGGGATGTTTAGGTTGGATATTGGGGAAAATTCCTGCCTGGAAAGGGCTGCCCAGCTCTGGCACGGCTGCCCAGGGCAGTGGTGGAATCTCCATTCCTGCGGGGATTTAAAGCCGTGCGGATGTGGCTCTTGGGGTCATGGATCCATTCCCAGTGCTGGGAATGCTTGGATTTGGTGATCTTGGAGGGCTTCTCCAAGCTCTGTGTTTCCATGTCAGATCAGGGTTGCCTTTTCCAAGGTCCAGATCCCTGGGTTGTATTTCACTGGAATTTGGAGCAACACAACCCTTATTTCCATGGGATTCCAGTGGGATTTTGATGGGCTCACCTCCCGTGCTTCCCTCTGGAGCAGCCAGGATCCCGCAATCCCTCTCCTGGCCGAGCTCACGCTGCCTTATCACTTCCCAAATATTCCCTGAACCCCTTTTTGTCCGTCCTCTCAGGAGCCAGAGGAATGGAATCCCTGTGAAATTCCCGGGGGGCTTTGGGAGGAGGGAGAAAATGCTTCAAATTGGCAAAACACGCTCGTCTGACAACACCGGGGCTCCCAAATTTATTATTGTTTTCCTTCAAAAGAGAAATTAAGGAGCATCTTGAACCACTTGTCCTAATTGGCCGAGCCAGTGAAATATGTATGGATGCACATTATCCATAGAAAAGCGGAGGATTGGAAATATTTCCCCCTTTTCTGACAAATGGAACCATTTGTTCCTCATTTTTCCCTATCTAAACAGTGCTCCCGAGGCTGGGAGAGCCCCGGGGAGGGAGAGGAGGGGATTTATTGTCACGGAAAGATCGGCTCTGCCTGGAATTTTCCCCCCTTTATTTGCTGTTCCTACAAAGCACCTTGAAAAAAGGGGAAAAAAAAAAATCCCTGAGATAAATCAAGCAAAAGATAAAGCCCTTTTATTCTTCCGAGGGGTTTTTAGGTGTAATGCTGTAGAATACGTGGAAAAATGCTGGATAAACCTTCCTGTGTTGGTTCCCAGAGTGATTTTGTGGGGGGAAAAAAAGCGGGGGAAACTGTGGAAAAACGATAGGAAAAGTTAAAAAAACACAGATAATAGCAATTCTTACAGACCAGGTGGTGTGAGCAGAGCCAGGAGGATTAAAAAAATGACGTTTAAACAACAATAATTTAAATTAAGCAAGGATTCCACCAGCAGAACTGATCTTTCAGCTTTAAAAACACGGATTTTATTTTTCCCCCCTGTGGAATTAATTCCGTGAAGGGAAAAGTTTTGTGCTTTTTAAGGAAGATTTTAGAAGGAATTTTAAAACTACTGCTGTGTGCACGTGCTGATTTGTCCCGTAATATTCCCAAATATACTGAATTTAAGAGCATCTGAAAGAGGAGAAAAACTCAGGGTTTGTGGTTATTTCCCCGTGTGTCAAATTTTTGGTGTCAAACCCAAATTTCGGGTTGATTTATCTTTTATTCATTGCAGGTGCACGTTAAGTACTGCCTAAACAACCATAATTAGATTAAAACTGATTTGCTCTCAGCTGAATGGAGAATTTACATTTTATGGAACTTTTTAATAAGAGCAGAGAACATTTGAGGTGCAGGGTAAGGAACAGAAAATTGCCTATTTTAAAGCAGAACTATTTTTGCTCAATGCTGCAGGATTTAAAATCCATAAATTTGCAATTAGACAGTAATTAAAGTGTAGCCCATTAATTAGATTTTTTTATTCCATTAATGCTTTTTTACTCCATGAATGATTTTTACTCCATAAATTATTTTTACTCCGTTAATGATTTTTAACTTCACCTTTTGCATTTTAACAAACCTCAAGGAAAAATCTTGAGGAATTATCCCAGATTTTCCTCGTTATTGTGAGATCCTAATATTATAATTCCAGGAGTGAAACAATAAACGAGGAATTGTTTAATTCAAGTTGCTTCCCAATGCAGTTCTTTGTAAATACAGATTTTAATGGAAATAATAATTATTGTCCCAAAAATTGGCACTCAGGCTCACAGGATCCTGCAAAAACTGAGGGATCGGGGGATGTTCCGGGACATAAAGACCCATCCCGGATAAAATTCCCTGTAGTGGGGGAACTAAGATAAAAAATCGGGAATTCTGGATTTCTCGGCCACGTTTTCGGGTGTTTTCTCTGATTTTTAATAGTTTTTCTCCTGCTTTTAGCAAGGAAGGAGCCAGAGGAGGTTTCTGCTTTTGGAGGAAACTCCCGATCCCTTCTTGACTTCGTTGGGATTCCGTCTGATCCCACATTCCCTGCTGAGCAACGGGAATGATCCCTGACCCCTCTTCCCGTTTGTCCCTCTGTCAGTCAGCACAACGTGCTCTGCTTTGAGGGATCAGAGGGATCAGGAAAAAACTTCCAAAATCCAACTCCCCCCAGCTGTCAGTTGTAGGAAAACTTTGGATTTTCACCTTTCCCTGGGTTTGGAGTTCTCTGCTCCTGGGGCAGCTCCTCTTCTCCAAGCTCTGTTCGAGTACTTGGGATTGAAAAGGATCTCGACGCCTTTGCGATGGTTTTCCCCTCAAAATCTTTGGGATGGATTTGATTTCACTGTTACGTTTCAGACGAACAAATTCTCCTTTGTGCTGGTGAAAATCAACAGGAAACTTTTAATTTGATTTTAACTTTTAATTTAACCGGCACAACGAAGTGCCTTGATTTTTTTATGGTGGAAAATTTGGCATTTTACGACTGCTGCGTTCAATTTCCGAGCTGAACAATCTGATTTTCCTGCTCTTTGTACCCTTTCAGTAGAGGAGGTTTTTCACTATAGATTTTTGATGTGCGAATTCCTTAAAGCCTCTGCAGCGAGCTCGAACCTCCTCGTTCGTGATCAACCCGAGTCCAAAGATTTTGAAAAATATTCCATGGATTCTTGGCAGCCTTTCCGAAGCGGGAACCAAATGTGAGCAGGGATAGCCCCAGGTCAGCTCTGAGTGTCTTTTAATGAGTTTTGGGTTTAATCTCAATATCTCAACTCGAAACATTTGCTTCTTGAAAGCAGAGTATTTAATTCGCTGAGCAGTTGCTGACAGCTGCACGTAAAGGAGAAAAAAAAAAAAGAAATGCTTCAAAATGTTTTTATTAAAAAAAAAATCTGCACGACAAACTTCGGAATATCTTCACCCTCGGATTTTATTCGCTCTGTCACAGCCGGGATTTACAAGCTCGTGAAAAGGTTACAATCCCAATAAAGCGACACGGAGCAGGGAATTACGGAGTCTGTAAAACCTTGGCAGTGTTTAGTGAGGTGTGAGGTGAGGTTGGGAAAAAACCAGGGAATAAGAACAGGGAACCCCTTGGAGCCGAAGGCTCGGGTGGCCAAAGGTCGGGGTTAAAGTCTCTCGGGGTTAAGCAAACTGGGCTTTGTTGGGTCTGGGTTAAACGGAGCCAGATCCTTCCTGACAGGGAAGCGCGAGGAACGCGCGGAACCGGGATGATCCGATTTCACTGGAAAGATAAACATTGGCAAAACCTGCTCCTCTCGCTGGTGGGGTGGTGCAAAACGAGTGTTCAACACAGAATTTTAATGCTGAAGATTTTCCCTCTCTGTGTTTTCTCTTCGTTTTTGCCTTTAAAGAATTCTGGGAATGGGATTCCGTGTCTTTCCTTTGGAATATCTGCTCCAGGCTTTGAAATCCTCTCTTATTTTATTTACTTTGCCTTTGTCATTGCCCTGTGCTGCTTCCCCAGCTTTCCACAGAATTCTTTATTTCCGCGGGGATCGCTCTGGAACAAAAACCCCGCCGCCCTCATTTAGTTGTCTTAAAAATTCGTTCAAAATTCCCGTGTTTTCCTTTCAAAAAAAAATTCAGGCGGATTCGTTGCGTAACGGATCCTTCACGATCCGTTTTTCCAGCATTCCTTGAGCTCAGCCTCTCCCGGAGGAATCCTTCCCCGAGTCCTTCCTCGGCCTCGTGGCTCCGCAAACACGCGGCTCATCTGGAGCCAGCTTCCCAAATCTTGGACATTGCTGGGAACATTCCGGAGCTGGGCAGTTCCTGTTCTTTACCTGGGACCGCGGGGAACGGCAGCCACGGGATTACTCAACAATTAAGTCACTCGTTAGGCAGATATTGCGGGATCCTGACGGTTTCTCGGCACAAGTTGGGGTCGTTTCGCCAGCCCGTAAATAAAGAAATAACGGCGTCGCTGTGGGATAAACTCCCTGAGGTATTCCTGGTTGGAAATTCCTGGCTTTTTATAAAACCAGCCGGTAACGCTGTGCAGGGGTTTGAAAACAGGATTTTCGCAGTCGGAAAAAATCCCCGAAAATTGTTAATCTGATGTTTTTAGCACTTAAAGTCGTAAGTGACCGACAGACGCGATAACTTCATAAAGAAATTCGGGAACCGTTCCCTTTTGTTACCACTGAGAGAGTGAAAACTTGGAAAAACAGAGGGAATTAGCAGCTTATTACTCACTTTTGTTCCTGCTTTTGAGGTCTGCGAGAGATTTGATCGAATTAAATTTGAAAACAAAATCACCTACCCTTCCTAAACATCCGAAATGAGGATTTTAACCCTGGCTTGGCTCTCCAGGGTGCCTGGCACTGCTCCCTTTGACTCCTTGGTGGCCAAAATCCACTTGTGCTGCTCCGGCTTGGAGCGGGATCGGGGCCAGGAATGTTGAAAATGGGGGATAAGCGTGAGAAACGTTGGGCTGTAAAGCGCAGCTGCCTCTTTATTTCCTCGGAATTTCACAGGATTTGTACCCCCAGCATCACCCAGGCTCGAGGCTCCCTCACCCTTCGGCTTGGTAGGATTTTGTTTTCCTTGGATAAAATCCTTCCCCAGTTCCCAACCAGCGAACAAACAGATTTAGACAGAAACCCCGCGATTGTTTGTTCTTTTCAGGCTCAAATCTCATTTCCAGCCGCAGGAAAAACAATAAAATTGATGTTTGCTTTCTTTTTCTTTTTTTTTTTTTTTTGGCCCCTCTGGTGATAAATATGATGTATTTCGAATTTTCTCGGGATATCTCAGATATTCCAGTGGAAGCTTTGGAAGGAGAGCGTTGCTTTCCCTGCACAATTGGCTGCTGCTCAAGTGGTTTAAGTTTGTGCAGGAATAAAGATTTTAATTTTTACTTGAGGTATTGATCTTAGTAATTTCCATTTAGGACTCGGGTGTAATTCCTCAAATTTTTAATTATTTTAATTGTTTCTCACTACAGAACTTTTCCCCTTTCCGTTTTTAAGCCTTCGTGGCTCCGGCACACCAAAAATAAATTGGAATCCTCCCTCCTGCAGAATGATCTTAAACTCATATTTCCTGCAGATCGCGTCCGTGGATTTTCTCAGCTGTTTATCAGGATAGAAATCCCATCCCCTGGATATAAATCCAGCCCCCCGTGCCCTGGGTTTATCTCCACGTGGAATAAGACGTTTTTATCCCGGGTTTTGTGTAACTGCAGGAACGGCAGCGCTTGGCCGCGCCGTCTCCAATGTTTTATTTTCCCCGGAGTTTGCTCCGTATTCTGCTGGAATTTTTATCCTGAAGATTGCCTTGGATATATCCAGGGGGGCTTCAGACTTTTCATTTTCTCCCTTAATCCCTTTTGTGGCGTTTCTGTCCCTGCTCTCATCCTCGCTCTTGGATTCCGTGCGGATATTTAAATACGCGTGAGCGCCGGGATCCGCTCTTCCCACGTGTTGTGTGGAAACACTTCCAGATTTATCCCTGTGCCATTATTAGAATTATTAGGGATTTATCCACATATAATTATTTCCACGTGCACCTTTCTCCCCTTCAGTGCTGAGCCCTTCGGGCTTTTTTTTTTTTTTTTTGCAGTGTCCATAATAATAATAATTATTAAATAATTCCAGATTTCCCTTGGTAAAGAACATCCAGAAATTCCAGATGGGTTTTTCCGACGTCAAGCTGGATTTTTATCATTTAATCCTTGCACTTATTGGTCTGAAGAAGGGATTTTTATCAGTATTGATATTAATAAGCTCATTAATTTATAGTTTTGCTAATTATTGAGAAATACAACAGGGTGCAAACCCGAGGTGGAATTTACTCCTGATTTACTCCTTCCCAACATGAGGTCAGGTACAGAAGGAGCAAAGGGACCCCTCTGTGTCTCTCTCCTGGTTTCTTATTCATTTAAATTCCCGTGAAATTGATAAAATAACATTGTATTGTGTAATACATACGGTATATTAAATTATATTTTATAATTTCTTATAGAATAGAAAATAATTAATAGCCAACTATATATAATATCGCTATCTGTTATTTCTATAGAAAATCAATATTATACTGTCAGGTATATTATACCATAAATTCTAGTATAATTTTATATATTATCTATAATAAAGATTAATATATTATATAGG
>VYZQ01013987.1:10676-21817 GCA_013400655.1 Mystacornis crossleyi | reverse complement strand
TTCTGTCTGGCTCTTTCACTTCCAATTCATCATCTCAGAACAATAGTTGTAGTATCTTCAAGTGCTGAACTTTGAATGCCATATCATTACATTTTTATCCTTTGTCCCTGTAGTATCAAGTCACCTCAAAGTTAACCAATTTTTGGGGGTTTTTTTTACATGGTTTGTTTTGTTTTGTTTTTCAGTAACAGTGCTTCTCCTGCTTTTAATCTTAATATATTTCATTAGTACTCCTGGCCTTTATGTAAACACCATTAATGAAAATGTGATTTGAAAAAAAAAAATATCTCCAGGCAGAAAGTAAAGATCTTGTGTGGCTGGGGTGCTGAGGTGTTGTAGATGCTTAGACCCACAAAGAAGAAGAGTTGTGTGAACTTGTATATAGCCACACTGATATGTTGTACCTAAAGTCTCCACAAATTCTGATATGTGTACTTCAAACAGTGCATCATTAAAAACAGTAGGGGTTTTTTTTGGCACTGGGAAAGGTTAAAAAACCTTTGAAGTAACCATTCCTACTGTTCCTTCTGCAAACAGCTGTGTGCAAGTTTAAGTGGTTTTGACCTCTACTTACCGTTTTCCTAATTTTCTCAGCAAAAGATAACTGGCAAGGCAATATATAGAACTCCTCCATATGTGTGATAGAGATTTTATTACAGCATAGAGCCACTCTTGCAGCATAGGATCATCTCTTTTGAACACTATGTACCTGTGAAACTATTTTCCTTTTACTCCAGAGTTTTCCTGTGAACTAAGGAAATATTCCACATCTCCACACATCACAGGACTTCCACATATTTTATTCATGTAACGTTCTAAATCATTAAGCTATCATTAAAAATGTAAGTTCAGTTTATTAATAGAAAAGGTGCAATAGGTGTAAAGCATTTGATATCACATTTTAATTGAGAAAGTAATGGAATAGTTTGGCAATTAAAAAATGTGTCTTTAGAGTTTGACCTAATGTTAGTGAGGGTAGTTTACAATACTGGGATTTTAGAACTTCGTTAATGTTGTGACCCACTTCAGATGGTATGAGAAAAGAATCAATAGTCTTGAGTACTNATTAAATTTAAACCTAATCAATACAGAGACAGAATTTAGACTAGTTTAGATCTACTTCTACATTTTGAAACTGTTGGATGTTCACTCTGTAGCAGTACTTTATTGTATTTCATGACTAATATTTCAGATTCCTAATTTTGAATTATATTCCTTTGGAAAACTAAAATAAAACTTTTCTTTCATTAATTTTACAACTGAAATATTATATAAATGCAATACACTATAACGATGCACCACAAAATCCTGCGTTCATAGATGATAGAAAAGCTCATTGCGGCACCTACAAATCCACTTACATGGGTACATAAAATGGTCATAATCCCACAGCCTGTGCAGGTGCCTGAAATTTCAGCCTGTTGGATTCAGAAACTGTCCATTCTTCTGCTTTATTAACCTGAGAGGACTCTCAATACCGTGTAAAGGTGGTTTGAGCATCACTGATTATACTCCTGTGGGATTCTGTTTAGCACAAAATCTTGCCCTGTAATCAATACCTGAGCTGACTTGTGTTTCAGTCAAAGGAGCTGAAGGTGGTGATTGCAGAGGGGAGCCAGGCTGCCCCCACCTCTCCGAGGGGTTGGCTGCTGCAGGGAGGAGCACAAAAGCAGCGCTGGCAGCTGGAGTAAACAGCAAAATGCTTGGAATTGATCTTTAGTTGAAAATTACCACTGAAATGTGTAAAAATTGAAATTGTAATGGCTTCTATTAATAATGAAATAATAATGACAGACACACTTTTTCTTTCTAGAAATAATTTCTCAGTGAAACCTCTTTGATTTAGTTAAGTGCCTTACACATATGGTTAAGAGCCTAAATCATTAAAATACATGACTTCGCCCTCTACACTCATAAAGGGACTGCATAGACGCTCTGGTTCTTCACTGATTTTAAAAAAAGAAGAGAAAAGAGAAAATTTTAGTCTATTTCATACACAATTTTTGCTCTGTGTGCATGAGTGCTTTGCCCTGACGTCCTAACTGTAAGCAACATCATTTATGTCCTATTTCTGAAGAACAAGCTTGACAACAAACAATAGGAGGTACTGAACCAGGAATACGGTTTACTGTATTGTTATTTTTGTAACCATTTGTAAAGAGTTTATTGGTGACTGAGCTCAAACCTCTTTTACACTTGTAAAAACAAAAAAATACAAACAGAAGACCATGTGAAACAAATGTGAAACAAAATACTTCAGGGGTCAGTGAATAGGAGCTCTTCTCCTGCATGTTTTATAGTTCCCTTCATAATTCAATGCAAGAGTGAAAAAGATCAGCACAGGGGAAAAATGAGAGACATAAAAATACAACATTCTTCTGGTCCTACTTGGTATATCTTGTTAACTTTTTGCCCTGTTGATGCTTCTGCTGATAGAAGGCACAGTTTCTCTGTGATATTCTATTTTATTTAAAATGTACAGTACTTTTTGTTTCCTCTGCTCAACCCTGTTACCTCTCACCCTCTCCGCCCTTCAAGTGAGAGACAGTAATTCACTAGACATAACTGTGATACACTACTGTGTATGCAAACTTCCCCTATCAGTGAAATCACCTTCTGTAGAGGTCCTTCCAGGAAAACATTTTTTGGGGTGATAGAAGAAAAAGAATACTCAACCAGCTAGAAAAACAGTTACATATTGTAGCTTAACATGCAATTTTAATATAGTAACAGCTTGCAGAAGGAGTGTTTTCCAAAATTAGCTAGTTTTATCACTTATTAGGATCTAATTGTACTTTCCTACCTCATGAGATTCAGCTGTGGTACCCCATCACCCCACCATATTGCTTATTATTTCTAATTCTTGTTTTGAATCTCAAATACAAAGCATGGAGAATTTTATGGCTTTTAAGTTATGCTGCTTTTGAAAATGCTAACTCAGGCAGCTGAACTGCTCTCTCCTTTAGCTCTTCTTTCCGGGGCTGGAAGTTGATACAGAGTAAAAGCTGGATGAAGGAGAAACGATCACAGCTCTCCACTGTCTTATTGACACGAGGAACTGCAGAGCANCATCACTGCCTCCGGACAGAAAGTAATAGGGATGTGTGTTGTCTGAAATTCATACCTCTCTTGCAGGGAAGCACAAATTCTGCTCCTCACTGTTTTGGGTGTCATTTAACAGTGAAAACTTTGCAGCACATTTTGTACATTTTCACTGCCTTTAAATGATAATCAATGTCAATTGCCAGCTCATTACAAACCTTTTTCATGGATCATCAGAAATGCGGTACCTGAGGGGGTGGCCTTTCTTATTCCACTGAGAACCAATTGTACCTGCTATTTACTTTGAGATACAAAACGTAGTCCACAAACTAGCAGACCAAAACAATGGCTACATCAGACTCTAATTATTTCTGTTAGGAAATCTTACTTTCTCTATGGGCATAAAATTCTCTAATGATCTTTAGCATGAAAGAATTTAGCAAAGACAGTCTATCTAAAGGAACATCATGTTTAGATCTATGGGGTTTTTTTTTTCTTTACAACATGAAACTCAGATAAAGGAAGAACATTGCCTTCTCTTTCAAACTCATGCCATCCTCAAAAATTACAGCATGAAAATTGGACACTTTTACTATGAACAGTTTTCTGCTTAATACATATTGCGTAAGTTGGTGGGTTTCTTGTTTGTGAGTGGTGAATTTTTTGTTTGTTTGTATTTTTGTTTCTGTTTTAAGGGATTCATAATTTGTTTATTTATTTATTTATTAAATGTAGTGTTGAAAATTGAGGTCAGTTGTTAGCACTGTGCCCTTGAGCACCCAAGAAGTTCAGATGAAGTTAGGAAAAGAAACAAAGGTGCCTTTCTGAGCAGTCTATGTGGCTGTCCCCATACTGTAAATCAAAACAGTTCTATGATTTACTTTGGCTTATACAGCCTAAGCCAATTCACTGTGGAATTGTCTAGCAGTGAAGTGCTCAGTCATGGTTACAAAATACCTGATCCAGCCTTAGGTATTTCTGAGAGATTTAGATGTTGATAGTTTGAGATTGTTCTGCTAGTTCATTGATACATGAGGAATTGAAGCACACCATGAGAAATTCCTAAGCTGAGGGACCTAAAACTGTTAAGGGTTTTTGTGTTTTGTTTTGTTTTTTTTTTTTTTTTTTTTTCCTGGTGTAAGAGCAAATCTGTGTCTCAGATACAGTACGTGTTCATTTATCACAGCGGAAGTCTGAGATTTAGGAAGCCTGGGTTCTGAGAAAGAAAATATTCCTGTTCTATGACAAGTTTGTGAAGCAAGCAGGTTGTCATGCATTATTACTGAACTATGCTTTAGTTCAACATGAACACCACAAGCCAGGCCACTCACTCAAATACATCAATGGCCAGAACTGTTGTTTTCTAACTGTGGCCCTCTTTTTTTGGGAAAAATTCCATCTTGTTATTGAGATTCTGAGGTAGAAAGTAGCTGTGCTGATAACTGGAGCAGAATATAAATTAAACAAGTAAAGAGAAACATTTTCATATATTTCCCTTATTTCTTCTCTCCCCTCCCTTTTGTTTTTTATTTTCTCTCTCTCTTGAGGCAGGAAGAAAGTGAAGCTGGGTACTATTAAACAAAGCACATAGGGAGTCTTGACTGTCAAAGGGATCAAAATTCAGCCTCTGCTTTAAGTATGTGACATTGCAAACACCAATCCATTTCGCTCATTTCACAG
Organism: Mystacornis crossleyi; assembly: GCA_013400655.1. Taxonomy (NCBI): domain Eukaryota; kingdom Metazoa; phylum Chordata; class Aves; order Passeriformes; family Timaliidae; genus Mystacornis; species Mystacornis crossleyi. The sequence goes on along the minus strand of VYZQ01013987.1, from coordinate 17,095 downwards.
TGTAAATTCATCCTTCTAATTACTTACCTCATGTTCTTCTGCTAAGCCAGAGCTATGCATTTCTTTTTTAAGAAATTCCCACAAATACATACATGTCAATTGAAAAGTATCAGAAGTTTTATATTTTATGTTCATTTTAGTTTTATTTTGTTTGGTTTCTTTTTTTAGTGGAAGGGTGTTGGTGGTTTTGGGGATTTTTGTTATTGTTCTTTTGTTTGTTTGGGGTTCTTTAAAGAAACAATCTTAAAACTTGGATGAGAAATAAAACTTAAATTTAATAAAAGTATATGGTTGTACATACGTGGAGTATAGATGTATATGATAAAACTTTGCTGAAAGAAGTTTTAATAGAAGTTAAATGACAAAACTGTGAAATTTCTTAGTTTTTGATCTGTGTAATGAGTGGCAATTCAATTTGTATTTTTAACCATTTAGTTTTGAAGTGTTTATTCTCCCGATGTCTCTTAACAGTAGTTATGTCCTATAACTTCCCGTAGATTAATAATGAAGACTTTATATGGCATCATAAACCAGAGTTCAAGAAATGACAAAGAGCAGTTAAAAATCTAGAAGGCAGATGTAAGGGCAACATGAAATGAGCAGCACGTGTTAGCTGTATTTTTATAAAATTATATTCCATGTGATAGCAGTGACTTTTCAAAGCCTATTTCTCAAACTATGAGATTAACTGAAAATCTATAAAACCTCCCTTGAATTGCTCTGTTTTTAAATGGTACTTTTCAAGGGGACTCTCCTAATACTTCAAGCCATGTAATGATTTTCTTCACAGTTCTCAACAAATTAGCCTGTTCTTAGATAAATAATCGATGGTTCTTGCATCTACTGTACAAACAGAAAAAAAATTACTGTTTGACTACTGGAAGGGCGATGGTTGTTTNATGTTGGGGGGGATTTGTTTGGGGTTTTTTCCTTTCCTTTTAGACTTTAGGAAAAAAAAGAAAAACATGATAGCAGTATTCTCTTTAGCTTATTAATTAATTTTATAACATATTAAAATATCTGGAAAAGAATCAGTTAGTATTCCTTGGGATATTTAACACTGTTCTGCTTTCAGTAGCACCTTCACAGATGCGCAGAACTTTGGTGTAGTCATTAGAATGTGCTGTTTGATAGATCACCTGACCTGGTTCTGCCAAATGAGATATCTCTGGTTATACTCATCTGTGAATTAGAAAATGCTTGAACACTGAACAGAGATCCCTGTGAACTCAGTGAATACTTTCTACTTGTTCGTTCAATGTATTCATATTGATATATTCCGCATGCAATTGCAGATAACTCTTGGAAAACGCATTCTCCTCTGCTTTTTCCTTCCCACTCTTCTAATCTCCCTGGGTGTCTATGTGCTTCCTCAATATATTCTTGCTTCCTGGTGACCACAGTCCTGGCCTCTGTCTTTGGTCCTAACTGTAAAGCTGTGATTGTGGAACTGAATAAAATGCTTCAGCCCAAAGGTGATGGTATTTGCATTTTCAGTTTTGATGTACCTTCTAACACATCCCTACCCTGCTTCCATTTCAGTTATTGCTTCAATGGTGAGTTAACAAAAACAAATGAAGAAAGAGGATAATATATTCAAGAGTCAAGAAAATACTGTGAATTCTACAAGGTGCTATTGCAGGTTTTTTGTTCTTTATTTTCAATTCTACTATTAATAAGGCTTGATATTCCCTCTAGGCAACGACTTGGCATGAATCAAAAGAATTTTAATTACTCCAAGAGACACAATTGATTAGAGCAACTTTTTCTTTAATTCCAAGTTTGTTCATTTAGAATTTAATGCAAATTTTTATTTTAATTACCTAATGTTTAACTGGTTTTAGAGGAAGGTAATGAGAATACTAGAAATCAATATCTGTTTTACAGGTATACAACATACACAGTCTGTGAGCAATCCTTTAGCCTCATTTTGAAGTTTTTACTACATTTTTATTATATAAGATATATTTAATATTTTGCCATAATTATTTTTCTTCTTTAAGGGCAATTTGAAATGGAACTTCTGGTTTCAGTGGACCAAATTGCAAAACCTGGGACAAAACCTGATGCCTCCTTTTCAAGTACATCTATATGATACAATATTGTAATTAGAAAACAAAACTGTTCCTCAAACTTATGAATTGGTAAATGAGATAAGATGACGACTTAAAACATGCAAACAGCTACACACACACACACACATATACATATATATATGTATATACAGTAACACCTGATGTCTGCTGCTAAAACAATCATTGTGAGTGAGATTTGGAAACCTCTGAAAAGAACCCACGGTGGCAGGATTTTGAAATGTTCTAACTAAAAATGATTTTTAAAATAATGTATTGGAAGTTTTTTTTTAAACCTAGTATTATGTTAAGGAAATATAGTGAACATTGATCCAGAGCCACAAATAATATTTAATTTGAACTGGAATTTAAGAGCTTTGGGCTTTGATTTTTGGTTTCTTAATGTAATTTTTGTTCTTTCTTCTGTACTAGACCAGTGGTTGCATTTGTCAATACAGACAGTACTTAAGAAGGCATTGAGCTATTTTCTACTTTATATTCTAGCTCTGAAAGCACTTTCATTTTTGATGTAGCCAATTCCCATGTTCTAATGATTTAATTTCATTACAAATATGACTAATGAAACTCAAGAAAGTGTATTTCATATTTAGAGACAACTATCAGTTCCAATGAAAGAGTTTTTCAGTTAATTCCATATTATGGATGAGGAGCTTTATTTATCTGATGGTATTTGAGGCAAGTAAAAAATGAATATTTTTCTCCAGGCAAAATCAGTCATGTGACTTTTCAACAGTGGACTAGTCAACTGGGTCAAAAATTTTTTCAGAATTGTTAGCTGGGAAAAAGTCTCAAAGGAGAAGCACTGGATGGACCATTATTCTGGCAGATATGAATAAAAACGAAAAATGATCGGGGGGAAAAAACCGCCAAACATCAGTATCAACACTAGTATGGACGCCCATAGCTCATGTGGAATAGTTTAGAAAGCAAAGTTGGTTTTGAGAGTGAAAGAGATTGAATCTGTCCTCAAAAACTGAATCTACAAGTAAATACCACTGGCATTTCATAGTGAAGTCACATTAACTCCAAATTAATTCATCTTGATTAATGTTGCTATGATGAATATCAAAGACATTAAAAACAATTAACCTATTTATTGCAGCATCTTGCTGACTGGAATAACATTTTGTAGAGCTGGCACTAGTGGTGTGCATCTGTCTTTGCTATTTATGTAGACCTAGATGCAGAATAATTTATAGGACAACTGCTATAGTTCTAAAAATGTAAGCTTCATGAGCTTGGCTGTTTCCATGCCTGATTGCAAATTCACTGGCACATGCCAACAGATTTAGTGAATACCAGATGTGTTTCTGTTTCTTTGTTTTGTAAGCTTGTGGTATTTTGTATCAATATATTTTTATTCCTGAGTGCTCAAAAGTGATGGGCTTAATTTACATGCTTTATGTTCCTTTTCAAGAGTCATACATTAAAAAAAAAAAAAAAAAAAAGGAAAAGATACATGTGAACTAAGAATTCCTTTATTCTCATTGCTCACCATTGGTCTTCGAAAGATACTTTAACCTCTTTGAAGTTATCTAACCCACTCAATAGGGCAACTAGATACAGAAAAAGTTAGATATACCTACAACTCTGCAAGACTGATGTTTGAAACCCTAAGGTATTATTTTATATGATGTGGAAAGTTTAATTGTTTCCAAAAAGCTCCACTTGGTGGAGAAAAATGTAGTGTAGTTTTTCAATTGTAAGAGTACCTAGGAAAAACTGACATTTTCCCTTTTTGGGAGACTTTACAAATATTAAAGACTGACATCATTAACACATTTCTAATAGAAATTAGTCCAGGAGACATGATTATGCTAAAATAAATAGATGTGAAGAACAAAATATTTTTCTCTCTGTTCTTTAAAAAAAAAAAAAAACTTATAAGAATTTGACATAGGAAAAAACCAACCTTATTCATGAATAAGAGAATAACTCAGAAAAAAGCTAATAAGCGTCTGATCACTAAGCAGATGAACTCTAATAATCACAATGAAATTCTTTCTGTTGGACATCAGGAAGAACACGACATTCATTTTGGATTACCATCTCTATAATTAAATGTGTTTTGGAGGTGAGGATGTATTGCCGTATGGCAGAGCAATAAACAGAAATGTGCTCTAGACAGCTGTGAAAGTTGCTGGGCAAGGAGGGTTGTTTGTTCATTTGTTTCTTAATACAGGATGCTGAATTTGGAACATATACTGTTAAAAGAAAGGATTAATTATTTTCTTCAACNGGGGTGGGTTGGTGAAGAGGTGACCCCCGTGGGGGGAATGGGCATGAGTGGATGCGTGGGGCACGGGGTTTCTCTGTCCCTGTTCCCTGGTCATGTGTACCCCAAATCCTCTCCCCGATTGGTCAGTTTGAATGTAGCCCGCGGGAGTTCTGTACTTAAGGGGGTGTTCACGGGACCCCGGGGGGTTGTTCCAGACCTGTTCTGGGGGCAGGTCGCTGTCGGAGTCCCTGCCGGGCTCCGGCCATGTGCGGCCAGGGGGAATAAAATCTGGAAACATCTATCAAATATCGTCTCCTTGATTCTTCCACGGGCCAAGGCTGTCTCCCAGGGAAAGGTTGCAGCCACCCCACTGCAACAGGTTGGGACAGGACAATGGAACATTTTAATAATGTGAAATGAAAGAATTCCCTGATCCACCTCAGAATCAGCTGCGCCATATCCACTGTGTACATGTTCAACAGCAAAAACTTTAAGTGAAAAGTAAGAAGCACAAAGATTCCTCTTGTTCATTTATTTCACCCATTAGATTGCCTTTTGGTAATTGTCACTTTGAGGAGAGGCCTATAACCCACAATTCGCATTTCACTGATGCTTTTCTGTACTGTAGCAGAGATGGGGAGGCACTGTGAGGAGAAGTGGGAGATGGTACAGGGCTGTCTCCAGATTTCAGTAAGAGAGTCCTGGAAACAAATGCTTTGATAAAATCTCTCCTTTAATAAAAAAAGAATTAGAAGAGTAATAAAGGTAGTGAGCAAGTGTTACATTCCTCCAAAGGATAGGCACCTCCCATTTATGCAGCATCAGGCAAATCCTGGATGGATTTTCCTGTGGTGTGCTGCACTAAGTGCATGCTGTCCATGGAGAAAAAGCTGTCCCTTGTGGTTACGTGAGCTATTATACAATTACCTTACAAGGAATCTATTCCTAAATGATATTCCTACAAGAACTTCTTGTTGCCCTTTAAAATAAAAGGCCATGGCTGGTAGCAGATGGGAGCTGCCTGCTGGCTCCTCTCTTACTATGAGCTGACTGAGGTTATTCTGCAGCCAAATCATTCGTGCAGCACATGACAGGCCTGAAAGCCACCCTGCATGTGCAGCCCAGCGCAGACCTGCCCTTGCTCAGGTTAGATTTTATGTGGAGCACCAGCTCTTAAACCTGCAAGAGTCTTCCAGTCAGAATCAATATTGTATCCATTATTAAGGGAGTAAAACTTTCTCAATATTGTAAAAAAAGTCAGACAGGTGAAAATATGTGGGGTTTGGATAACTTTAAGGTTGTGCACGTGTGCAGTGAAAAACTGTAGTGCTCTTAGGATCTGATCTCCTTCTGAATCGGCCTACAGTCCTGCAGAGACGTAGATAGACAACGTTGGAGAACAACTGTGATAACTGAATGTGTTCTAGTGTGCCTGGAGGCAGAAGAATAAAATAAAAGCTTACTTTTCTGAGAGCATTTTTTTCTGCCTTCTAAAAAAGAGCTGTAAAAGGTAGTAGAAAAGAAATCCACTTGTTTCATATTATATTTGTGCCACGGGACGTTGCAACCTTTCATTGACTACTTCTCCTATTAAACCTTCCTCTAGTTCGTCCAACATGCTTTTTGGGAAGTTCTTACTCATAAAAGTATGCAAACCAAAAGGGGCTTTCTGAGATAGATATAGCAGGTACAGAACTGAGGTGCAGAATTTTCTTCTCTTCATTTGCATAGTCCAGGATTGTTTCCTTTTCAGTCATTAGTGCTGGAGGTAGGGAGGGATACACGGGCACAAGGTGTGATTCTTGGGGATGTCCTCTGCAGAACCAGGAGCTGGACTCTGTTGATCCTTGTGGGTCCCTTCCAGCTCAGGATATTCTATCATTCTGTGATACAGCTGTTTACTGCTACTGAGAATACGGGCATCTCAGCAAAACAGGCAATCACATAGAGCTTTTGCTGAGATATAAATAATGATAGGGATTACCTTAGAATGGTTTAATTTTTAAATCCTTTAATCAATGGAGATGTGCCCTATGCAAAGTAATGCACTTTATTTTTTGTTTACTTTTGGTTCATCTTTTGATGAATCTGAATGGATTCCTGTTTGA
>VYZQ01013986.1:0-30700 GCA_013400655.1 Mystacornis crossleyi | reverse complement strand
CCATTCTATGATTCTATGATTACGGACAGTGATACACAGACACGGCTGTTCACCTTCCAAGACCTGATCCTGGCATCTTCATGAGGTGTATTAAATCTCTCTCAGAGAAAAACCTATGGACCAGGTTACTTCAAGCCCTATTAATGCCTCAAAATTCTTAGTGACTCTTGTACCTGGTCTCAGGCACAGCTGAGTTGAAAGCTTACAACCCCGATTCTCTTGATACGAATGCATAAAATTGTGTTATCAATGCCCGTGTTCTTATACAACGTGAGGATTGCATTAGAGGAAGATTTTGCTCTGAGTTCAGATGCTGCCTTCCAAGTACGGCGAGCATCTGCATCATCAAAAAGTATAGCCAAGGATGAGATAGCACAGGAATTATTTAATATTTGAGCCAATAAAAACTGCATCAGACCATCCCAAAGAAATATTTGTGCTGTTAAAAGGGAGAGAACAACCAATGGTCTGGTAAAAAGAAGATGTAAACCTCCCTGATGAAAGATAAAGGAAATCTCTTGGAAAAAAGAAAAATCTGAATAAATCTTCAAAGAGGGATCCTGCCAAAGAGAGATCTCAACTGCATAGGGAAAGCCAAATTCCCAAGAGTTAACACTTCCTGTAGTGCGAAGAGGATGAAAGCCTGACAGTCACATAAGAGGTCTTCAGCTAGAAAGACCGGGGAAGAAAACCTCTAAAAGTGATCCCAGACACAAAATTCTCACATCAAATCCTGTGTCCAGTTCTGTGCCCCTCATGACGAGAAGGATGTTGAGCTGCTGGGGCGTGTCCAGAGAAGACAGCAGAGATGGGGAACGGCCTGGAGCACAAGTCTGGTGAGGAGCAGCTGAGGGAAGCTGGAGGTGTTCAGCCTGGAGAAAAGGAGGCTCAGAGGTGACCTTCTGGGTCTCTACAACTCCCTGACAGGAGGGTGTAGCCAGGTGGGGTCAGGCTCTTACCAAAGGTAACAAGTGACGTGATGAGAGGAAATGGCCTCTCAGTTACACCAGGGAGGTTTAGATTGGACATTGGGAAAAATTTCTTCACTGAAAGGGTTGTCAAGCACTAGAAGAGGCTACCCAGGTTAGTTGTAGAGTCATCATTCCTGGGGGTATCTAAAAGGCTTGGAGCCGTGGCTCTTAGGGACATGGATTAGTGGTGGACTTGGCAGTGCTGGGTTAGTGGCTGGACTCCATGACCTTAAAGACATTTTCCAGCCTAACTGATAAGTAGGATTTTGTGATTCCAAGTGGAAAGGATCTTGGGATCCACGGGTCCTAAAGAAGGCAGTGAGACTGCACGGAGCAGCCTGTCTGACTTGGTGCATAGCTGAGGAGCTTGGTGACCGTGTCCTGACCAGCCGTGTCCTGGGACTGTGGGAGAGGCACTGGCGGAGACACAGAGACTTTTCCTGTAAGGTGCTACCAAAACAAGGAGCTGAGCAACTGGAGAGCTGTGAAAAGACAGATTAACAAACAACCTGTTTCACGAGTGAACCTGGCCTAAGTCACTCCGCACTACGGACGGCCTGGCTCAAGGACCTTCTTTTCACTTATTTAATTTAATTCTTTTCAGAGCACCATGGACTCAAGCGTGCAGCAGCAGCAGCAACAGATGCTTAGATACCGTGGTGATGGGTGCTGTACAAAACCTTGCATAGCTATGGAAACCACAGTTGCATTTAGCCATTAGAAATGAGTATCTGGCAGCCCATGTCGATCCTTCATGTTCTGGAAGATCATGAAAAAAATCCTTGTACATGGCATTATATTTCACAGCTTTCTTTTTACTTGGCAACGCACACTTATCTCTATTTGATAATAATAATGGTACATGTATTTTTAGACTAACATTATGTGATATTAATTCTAAGCGTTACCCAACATAATGCAAGCTGAGAAAAAAAGCCTTTAGAGAGAAGAATTGAGGAAATAAAATAAGATTTAACCTGGTAGCAAATAGACAGAATTTATTTCAGAGTTTAAAGAAACACGTTTTTTATTTAAAAAAGTAAAGAAAACAGCAGAAAGTACATTTCTGGATCATTCAGTCTTCAGTTTTCATGTTCAAGGAGTCTTCCTAATTGTCTGATTTTGCGAAGCAGAGTGGAAGAACAGAACATGTACTGTATCTGTCACGTCTTTATAACCCAGAGGAATGAGAACAAGAGTAAGAGGAGGCATTTCAGAGCCTCCCTCATGGGTCTGACAATGGCTGTATCATCAGGGACAAGTGTCATTCCTTCTCTTTTCTCCTTTCCTATTTCCAAAATTAAGGCAATAATACAAAGCTGTAGATATCTGCATTAGAAGGGAAAAAAATTCAAATGGAGGTGATAGAGTTGCTTTTCACCAGCAGTAATTGGCTGCATTCAAAGCTATGGGTAAAAGAGAAATAAGCTGTGATAGCATTGTGGTACCTTGTGCTTTTACCTGCCCTATTTTCACCCAGCAGGGAGCTCATCCTGCATTCCCAGGCAGCCACCATGGCTGAGCTGGCAGCTGCATATTGCTGACTTGGTCATTCATGCTGGGTAAATGTGCTCCAAAAACACTCAAATCCATAGGACAGGCAAGAGCTTGATAGACCTGGAGTAAAATCCTGACCCTGAGTGAAGTCTGGCAAACTTTCTGTAGGTAAAGGGATTTTCCTTACTGCCCCATGGGCAACGTGGGGTCACCAGGAAACACTTCCTCTCCTCTTGTCCCTGCACTATCAGGTCTCAAGCTGTCCTGGGAAGTAAAGGCTGGAAAGTGGAGATCTTGGTCACTGCAGAGAAACTTGCAGAGGTGTTGGCTCTTTGTATGGGTGCTCCAGACACATAGGGAGAAGGAATTCTATGTGTAATGGCTTTATTAGCTAATTATCTGGAAATTATCTGGAAATGAACTGTGATCTTAGGTTCAGTAAAGATACTTTTCTGAAAAAAAAAAATGGAACAGAAAACAAGAACCGCAAAGGTTCATAAAGACATGAGTGATAGAGAAATTAAAGTAAATTACACTTCATTTTCTTCCAAGGAGCTCAAAGTCACAGAGCCTTCTTGCTAAATCATGCTAACCTTCATTTACACCATGTTCCTTTGGTGCCTCCTACAGTTGTTTTTTTTTTCAAATCCATATCTTCTCGCCTCCTTCCCAAAGGTTGCTGATCTCTAACTTTATTTAAGAGGCAGTTTCAACACTCCTGTCTACAAATTATTGACAGCCCTCTTCTTCCCTCAGATGGCAATGCCTCTTCAGTTAACCAGGTACCCCCTGATGGACTGGGCCAGGAGTTAGCAAACCACTGACCTGGCAAGGAATAAAACTTCTCTTTTCCTCATCTCATCTACTTCTGATGAATCAGCTAATATCAGCATGAAGCTGTTCAGTGTTTAAACTTCATTCCCTACCAATGTGAAAATGGACAGCAGCTCCTGCTACAGACACACAAGAGAGATTTATAGATACAGCTTGTTACTGGCCCCTGACTGAGACCAAATACAGCAATGAGGGGTTTGGGGCCACTAGATCTCAACCTCCAGTTTCATGAGGTGCTGTGAACAATGTGAATGGCAGAAAAGGAGAAAAATTTTGAATTAATTGTATTTTCCTCTAAAAGTGATCATAGGGCAGATCAGTTCCTGAGGGTAAGGAGTCATATATTCCTTTTGATAAACCCCATCTGAGGTTACTGTTTCCAAATGCAGACCCTAACGATGATTTAACTCAGATGTAGGGAAAAAAAGGGAAAAATTATACAGCTACCTATCCATCTCTGTTGGGGAAAATCATCAGTTAAAGTCTCAAGCAGCGGAGATCATGTGTCTTTCACAGCTTGAAATCCTGGCAAAAAGGAACTTGAGGAATTTCAGCTATTCCACATGACACTGGGCTTGCCTTGCTACTTCCTTCTGAGCAATCTGCCCCTCCAAGGGAAAATCTGAAGCAGCGTGGCAATGGTGCAGAGGTGACTTTTTGCACCGGAGAGCTGCTCCCTATTTAGGGTGCAATGCCAGCTGTCCCAGCCATTGCTGCCACCAAGGACAATGTGCAGCCTGCAGCAGGGAGAGTGTTGCCTCACATTGCTGTTTTCCCTGGGAGAACACCGTGACCAGGATATGTGCTACTCTTTCGTGCTCTCCACAAAAAGTGGCCATTCTGGTTCAAATCCAAGAGGTTTGGCCTGCAACGTAAACAGAAAATGTCTCACAGCTTGAAGCACTTCACTTGGCTGCTCCCCCCAACCCCCTCCCACCCTCACCAGAGACTTGACAGGCACTGAGTGCAGCCAGAGGTGAGGGAGGTCCCTGGTGTGGTGCCAGTGGCCATTTTCTTCTGAAAAATTCAGAAATTCACCTGCCTTGATTTGCTGGTTCGAAGTAGCAGGAGATGCAGGAATCGGCAGGGGGAGGGAAGGAAAAGCAAACCGGACATGGGACTGATGACCAGGTGAGAGGGAGGAGTCAGGGCAAAGAGGGAGGGAAGGATCTGCCACAAACTATGGAGGGACCATACTCAGCATCATCCTCTGCCTATGTGACAGGCATCTCCCCCAACAGGGCTGCAGACAACCCTCTCTGGAGTTATTTCCCCCAGAAAATATTACTTTAAGCAATTTAAACCAGAGCTGTTCCCATCCACATTGTCCTTATGCCAGAAACATCCCTTCAGGAAGATACCGACTGCCTGGACCCTCTGCCCGGTAGAGCTCAAAGCTTGCTGTGGGCCAGAGCCAACTTTTTGTGAAGGCTGGTGTCTCTCTGGGCACTGTGCTGCCAGGTGCTGTCTCAAAGCCACTGAACCCAGACAAATCCACACTTGTTCCTCGCTCCTCGACATTTCCTCCGCAGGGCCGGCGGAGCAGAGGCCAAAGGGATCGGCTGTGGCAGCTCCATGTGGAGCCTGTTCCAGAGCAGGGTCACACGAACACTCCTGCTCCTCTTGGTCCTGTCACTGGCAAACTGGTCCCAGAGACAAAGAAATAGCTCAAGTATTTGGCAAACTCGGGCTGAATCTGAAAAAGGTGTTATTTCCAGACATCTGAGAATGATGTGCAGACCTCAGGCAGAGCTGATCCCTTGGAGCTGTCCTCTTTGGGGATTTTTGGCAGCACTCTGAGGGAGAATACCTTGGGCCAACCTGCACCTGCTGGCTGGCACCTGGCAAACAGGGCCATTTCTGCTGCCATGGGATGAGCTGACCTCTGAAGAGCCTCGCCTTTCCCATCAGTCACTGAGCGCCCATGCTGTCCACCCTTGTATCAGTTTACAAAATTGAGAAGTGGAATACTTTGGTTGAAAAACAGCGTTTCCCCCTTTTACTGAAGGCTTTCTTCCTCTTTATGGAAAGATTTTCTATTGCCAGTCCCACCTTCAGGATGAATGGATACATATATTTCACCAAGGTGCAAACTAGAGCACCAAGAGTTGGGGTTTTATGGAGCTCTTTACCCAGCACCTAACAATTTGTCTTAGATGTGTCTGTTTCCAGGCCTGAGCAGCTCCCTGTGTGTCGGAAGGGGCCTGGGTAAATATAAAGCAGCATAAAAATGAGCTCTTGAGAAAGAATGAGACACTTGACCCTGCTGGAGAACTGGTTCAAGGATCTTGATCCTGGAAAAGCTGCATCCTCTGTCCCTTCCCTCCCCATCCCCCCTCCAAAGACCCAGAAACATTTTTCAGCCTTCTGTTTTTCAAATGGAAGACAGATGTCCAAAAACATGTGTTCAGGTGTAACGTGACTGAAGATTCATATGGAGAAGCTTTCACTGGACATTTAAGGACTTTTGGTGTCCCGCCACAGCCAGAGGAGGCTCCTCTGGAAGGTGAAGGGAAACATGACCCATCCTGGGTGCTCTGGGGCTCAGGGCTCACCCAGCATCAATGATGCTTTTCCCAGATCACCAAGGACATGCAGGACTGGATGTGGAGCTACTCACTGATTCTCATCAGCACAGGGCAGAAAGCATTTTTATGTCTTTTTTCCCCCAACCAGTTCCTCTCTTATACCTAAGCCAAAAGAATTCCTGTGTGATCCAATATTCTGAACTGATTTTGAAACCACCATTCTTACTGCTTTTAATGATGTTCCTTCAGTCACAGGAGGTTCTTTGTGTTTCCAGAAATATCATCTGCCTTCATCCCGCTACATTCACCTGTTGTTACGTAGAATACTGGATTAAGGAATTTTGTTCCTTTTATTTGGTAACAGGAACAAAAAGCTCCTAATTAGGACTAGATTTGAGCAGTAACTAGGCCTCACTTTGCTCTGTGTTTTGGAGCCTCTGTGTTGCTCTTTTCCAAGAGAGGTATCAACCTGTAGGAGCAATCCTTAGTAAAATTGCTTAATTCATCAAGACACGTGGTTACATACTGATCTCTTCTGCAAATTCAGCTCAAGTTGAGCTATTTCTTTGTCTCTGGGACCGGTTTGCCAGTGACAGGATCAAGAGGTTCATGCAGTCCTGCTGAGATCAGCAGTGTTCCTCATGTTCACAAAATGAAGAGCTGACTTCAGTCCTTCACTGAACCACCACCGGGGCAGAACTGCCATGACTGTCCTATCCATCAGAGCCAACATTGCCTGGTCGTCTCAACCAGTGATCATCCAAAACAGTCTGCTGAAAGAAAGAGGAAAATTCAGCGGTAAAAATATTCCCTCTTTTAGAAAGGTCAAATGCACAAAAAAGATATTTTTGAAGGAATGTCAGATGACCCCCAGAGCTTCTGACAGGCAATTTTCCCGTCCCTGCACTGTTTGGAGTTTTAATTGCCTCTTTGGGGAGGTGCTAGAAGCTGCCTGAGAGTGTAGTCACAATCCAACAATTTGGCACACGTGACTCCTTCGAATATGGGAGCAATTAGCAAAAAGTGATATGGTGAATGGTAGCATAAGCACTGGGTCCTGGACAGCATTCAGACAAGAAATCTAAACCAGAGCAGAGTGGGGCAGACGGAAATCCAAACAAGCTTTCACAGAAATAAAGCGCATCGGCTCCACTTAGATAATGAGAGCCCAACATTAGGAGATTGAATTCAAAGTCACCATCACATTCCTAAAACTCGCTGACTGAATGGGTTGCAGCAGAGAGTGCAAGCTCACTAAAACACTTTGTGAGAAAAAAAAGTATCCAAAATGTTTAGTAGAAATAACTTTAAAGACTGCTGGGAGAATTAAGCGAACACAGACTGGACAATGAGCACACCGGTTCATAGAGGAGAGGGGAAACAAACCTGATTCTAGGCATTAGTAGAGATTTGTGTGTACCCATAGGAGCTAATTTCCTAGATAATTTTGGTTATATTGTGCATACAGCATTGTTTTTAGTAACATGCAGGATGCCACGAAGCAGTAGGTTTATGACATCAGCCAGTGAGCAGTTTCTGTCTTAGGAACAGAAAATCCCCAAGTCATTAAACCCTTCCCATTTCAAACAACTGCAAGCAGTATTTGTCCTAAATCATGTCTCCCCAGTCCAGCTATGTTTGTTTTAATAACTGGAAATGAATCATTTGCAGCCAGGATGATGTCGCCTCCTGGGATCATCACACTTCAAACAGGTTTTGCTCTGTCAGTGAGGTCCCCACCCTCTCCAACACTTGAATGTGGTGCCCAGCCGGGTCCACTCTGTCTGGGGGCAGTGGTTGTGCCCCAGCGAGGACTGGGCTGCTCCAGTGCTGAGACAGAAGAGTGAGCAACAGCTAAGAAAGGAAAGAAAGAGGAATGGAAATTGGGCAGGAACAAAAAAAGGAGGAGGGCTGATATAAAAAGAAGGTAAACCTGGTAGATGGAAAAGCAAGAAATGTACAAGTAGCCGATCAATGAAATAGCAAGAAATAATTAATTAGTGAGCAAAACCAGAGGGCAATGAAATTAAATTGTTAATTATGCAATGGAGCAAACAGCAAATTAATTAAATGTGTGTGGATCTACCAGGTGCTCTGATTATTTCAGGCAAAACATGGTTAGTGAAACTATTCATTCTCTGGTATTTCAGTTATTCATGGTATCTCTGGCCATGGGGATTAGAGCCTGTTTAAATGCGAGGTCCAGCCATGTACATCTAAAAATCATTTATCTTGAGAGTGCAAGTGAGATGAACAGGACAGTGATGGGACACAGTAGGGACGCAGCTGTTCTGAATAAAATGCCTTAAAAGAAGATGCTATAACGAGAAAATATATAATGTGTTGTTTTATTTTTATTTTACTTTTAAAATTTTTATTGACTAATCAGTTTGAATTGTTACAGCTGAGAATAGAAGTTGGAAATGTTTGGCTCTTGCTGCCCTGACAATGGAAGCTCTACTGTGTCTGAAGCAAGGTAATTCAAATAGATACAATTGCTTATTCTTTGGTTAACTTTAAACTGCTGGAGGAAGCCAGGATTTTTGAAAATGAATGATTAACGAACTATTACAATAATGTCTAACGATTGAAAAAAGAAAAAAATCATCTCCTGCTTACCTGTTGATTAAAGTCTTGATAAACCCACTGTACTGTCTGAAATAATTCTGGGTTACTCTGTAACTCCACTTCTCAAGTATGGCAATGTCCTCCTACAATCTGATCTGCTATTATTATCTGCTCCCCCCATCCCCCTCCACCTCCCAGTGTGGGTTTCCTATTTATTTTTGGAACTTTCGTTCTGTAAATATTTTCTAATTTCCTCTCTGTTATGTCGATTTTGATCTCAGGTGTGATAGCATTAAATTGAAGTCATTCCTTTTCTCTTATTAAGTGTTCCTAATGAGCAGAATCAGACCATGTGATCATTCCTGGGATTATTTATATGTAGTATGAAAAATTTGCTTGCATGAACAGCCAGAACACACACTCTGAATACTTTGAGGACTCAGCCAGGAGTTCCTCACAGCATTTAAAAGTGGTTTTCTGAGCTGGGAGGTCATGGGTAGCAGTTGTCTGTATTTCGAAAGTAATAGAAAATGTAGCAATGCCTATATCACTCATTTATTCTCATCGCCTGCACATAAATGTTTCCCTCACCTAATACTTTACAGCTCTACAGGACACATTTATTGTCTCAAATATGTAGAGCTACAGCAGAATAAGGACTTAAATAAACGACAGGTGTGAAAAATTCCAACTGGCAACTTCAAACTAAACACCACGAAGCATAAAAAGACACTTGTCAGAGGTGGAATGAGCAGTTTGATTAAATCATTGCTTCAGCCCAGACATGTTGGGCCTAATTCTCCCCTCCCACCAGCTGACTCACAGGGAGCGTGGGCAGTGGCACTGCTGTGAGACTGGAGTGGTGGCACTTGGACTCTGGAGCTCTCATTACGCCTGTCTGACACCACGGAGCTGAAATGTGCAGCTGAACAGATTTACGGTGCTGCGCTCGTCGGAGGTGAGGGACTGCTCCTACTCACGGTCTGGGATCACTAAACTGAGGCGGGGAGAATTTTAGTAGCCAACTTTGCCCCATTGTTGAAAGCAACAAAACCTGCCTGAGCTGCTGGTGAATTTTCAAGACAAATTCCTTTAACTGTGTTTTTCTTGCCACCAGTTGCCAGGGAGAAGCCAGCGTGGCATCTTTGTGAAGTACTGCAGTTGAAAGCTCCACTGCCATCAAATTCTGTGGCCCCATCCTCTGCTCCCTGTCACTTTGACACGTGTCCTCACCTGGAATCCCCTCCTGGCGAGAGTCTCTCATAGTAGGGCAGGACCAGGCAATTGCAGAGCAAGCACCTCCTGCCTGCATCTCCCTCTCCTGATTTGACTCTTAGGGAGGAGAAGGTATGGCAGCCGCATCAGGCATGCCAAGCACAGTGCCTCCAGTGAGTAGGCTGGAGAACTGAATCCTCCTCAGAAATATCTTTTAAAGACCATGGCAAAGGGGGGTGACCAGAGCACCAACCCTTTCCAGCCTCAGCACAGCAGTGGCCAGCTGGAGAATATGGGTGCTGCATTTCTGCCTACATGAGCAGGGAATGTAGGAAAAGAAGGGAGTTTTTAAAGTGTGAAATGCACCGGTGCATAAGTGTTAACTTGTTTGAAAAACGTCAGTGTGAATAGTTAGCATTACATTGCTTTGAGTACTACTGAGAAAAGTGTTTGCCATTTTTCTGTGTTAGTGAAAGCCACACGATCCAGCTTATTCTTATGTTCATATTATTGCAGTTACAAGAGACAATTTGCAAATGCTTGGCTGCTTCATAAAAGCCAAAGTACTTGGATGCACAGCAGGTACTAATTTTGTGTGCATCTGCTGAGCTGTGCATGGCATCAACCTGTTTTTAATTACACCTGCATGTCAGGCTCAAAATGCATCTGTGAACAGAAAAGATAAAAGGTAGGCAGAACAGGATGTCATGTATTTCCCATCACCTTTCGCTGGCTGGCTGCCCACAGAAGTAAGAGGAAATTCCCTTATTTCATAGTGAAAATGTAAAGATTTACTAAGCTTTGCACTGCCAACAGCAAGGTGTAATCACTCCTTTAAGGAAGCACGCATGTGTTAACAAGGGTGAACAGGGGAGCTCCAAATAGCTTTCCACACCTTCCCTACCACTGATCTGTAAAGGGCAGTAAGTAGCTTTTGCTTTGTTACATTTTATTTGCATTGAAATGTGTAACTTGGTTCAGTTAATATCCCAACTTCATTGTGAAATAAAATATGTGAAAGCGGGAGTGACCAGGGCTTTTCAATGGCTGGAGTAACAAAGATAAAAGTTAAACAACACTTCTCTCTTCTATTATTTTACCCAAGTATGGGAAAAAATTGTTTATACACATTTCTACAAATAAAATAATTCAGACTACAGCTAGGGATGGCCATGACTCTTGAAACAGTGGACAAGGTGATTCAAAAACTGCTAGACAGTCAGAAGAAATGTTTTTCATGAAGCAATTCCCTCTGAATGAAAAATACTAAGCCATTTGTGATTGCACCTTCAAGCCACTCCTTTAATTTATTCCTGTCATTTGGAATTGTTTCTTTTTCTAATTGCATTAAAAATTGTGCACCGTAAAGGCTGTGGTGTGTGCCAAGAATGTGTATGTGTAGTCAGTGCAAAAAACATGGGAACAGGGAAAGAACAATTGCATTTTTTATTGTGGAATCCAGTCAGACTTTGAAAGCTACCTCAAATACTTTGCTTCAAAAAACAGCAATGAAAACCAATAATGGTAACACAAGTTTAAAAGATGAAGAAGTTATTTACAAGACCCTTCTATTTTAGCATAAGTGGAAGTTGTTGAAACTTTTTGATCCTATTGCTTACTCCTACAATACTTCTTGGCAATTTGGGGTCTCTCAGTAGAACCTACACGAATTAACCAGCGATAAAAAGCACCCATGAGATCAGCCCATCTGGCAAGCTGAGGCTTGATTTTGTGTGCAGGTAACCTCGAGCCCCTGGTTTTGGTAACCAGGTCTGGGCTCTGCATAGCCCGGGTTGATGCAGGAGGGCATCCCCGCCTTGTGCCAAGGGTGGTCACCCCTCTGGCAGCCCCAGGGGCTGGGGGGAACTCCCTGGTGTCTGCCAGAGTTGGGGGGAGGAGAAGGGATCAAGGCCAATGCATCTGACTGCTTAATTTTTGTGTCCAAGTTTTAATGAGTGTAGTCAGAGGCCTTGGAGACCGTAGACCTGAATTCCTGCTTTCCTCAGTCAGGCACTGATCCAGTAGAAGCTGTGGTTGTAACTGCCCTGGCACCATCTTTGCTCTCCTGGAGTGTGATACGAAAAAAACCAAACCAAAACAAAACAACATTTTTTCAGTAGAGGGAAGGGCCTTTCGGTATATTTCAAACTTGAAGTGAGAGAAAGCAAAATAAAACAGAAATGAGGTTGAGATCCAAAGACTCCTGAAGGCCTCTGCCCCCAAGGTTACCCTCCTTTGTAGCCTCATGATCCAAATATTCCCTGGATTTTTTGCATGCCTTTTCAATTTATGCCACCAGCTGTAATTTCAGTTTCACGGTAACCAGGCAAAATCTCACAATTTTCAGCAGGGCCCTGCCAGGTTCTACTCTTTATGAGCCCTAAAGTTTACAGAGGTGGTACCTTTACCTCCCTCCGTTGTTGCTGTGCAGATGCATTTGTTTCTGAAGGGTAAAAGCTCATTGCTGGTTTTAAAGTTGCATCCTATTAACTTATTTCGTCTGTCAGTGGATGTAAGTCTAACATAACGTAACACTTTTTTTTTTCCTTTAGTGAAACCACAGTTTTAATACAACACTTTCTTTTCTACCTGAATACACTTTTTGTGCACTTTTGTTCAGGCTGCAGGAATCCAGACAAACAAGTGTTAATTCCCCATGATGTTTTCCAGCTGACAGGCCTAATTGATTTTATTTCCACAGTTTTCACAAGTGACCCCCCTCAACCCGTCATCACCACTTCTTTTGATACCTGAGCTTTACTTTCTACTCTCACATTCCACTTCAACAACTAATAAAGAGCTTATTAGGAAGGAAGAAACTCATTATTTGTTTTCTAAACTCTGCTCCATGCACAGCAGATTCAGCGGGTTATAGCCCTGTATTATTAATCAATACAGAACATTTGCTTCTATTAGGTTACCAGCATCTTTTATCATCAGGCTGAGGGTAGGAACCTGTTTCTTTGTGTTCTGCTACCCACGCTCCAGCTAGACTAGACAGAGATAAAAGACAGCTGAGTAATATTTTCCTGAGAACCCTGATGATGCACACAGATGGCCTGTAACAAATGAAATATGCAAGGTGACGGCTGGAGTTCTCCTCACTCCAAGTTCAACTT
The DNA here is from genome assembly GCA_013400655.1 of Mystacornis crossleyi. Taxonomy (NCBI): domain Eukaryota; kingdom Metazoa; phylum Chordata; class Aves; order Passeriformes; family Timaliidae; genus Mystacornis; species Mystacornis crossleyi. The sequence continues at coordinate 17,968 of VYZQ01013986.1, read as the reverse complement.
TAACGGCTTAGAGAGTATTTCAGTCCTTACACCACAGCTTCATGGTAGAGAGAGATTTATTTTCCTATCTGTAACAGGGTTTGTGAGTCTTTGCCTACCATGGCCATTAATGGTTGCAGTAGGAAGTAGCCAACTACTCTCACTGTACTTCTTGCCTTATTAAAAAACAGCTGGGGAAAAAATGTGTTGAAAAGAGCAATGTGGATATGTGGAGCTTGAGAAACATAAAGGGAAGCACTGGAGAAGTTTTTTTATCTACATGGAATGAAATACAAGGCTGAAAAATCCCATTAAGGGATGTAGCATATGTAAAAGCAAGCAAACAAACAATATCAAACACATATTAAGTCAAATGAAAGATTACATGTTGGTAGCACATGAAAAAAAAAGCCCTTTGCAATAAAGTAAACACAGATCTGTTTACAGTGCCTGAAAGAAACAAATATTTTTTTTCTGGCCTATTACTATGTCTTCTCTGTGACTGCCTTATCAGATCACAGTCCAGCTGGTGGCTGTGTCCAACAAATTCACTTTTGCTAATGTATTAAATAATCTGACCATAATGCCTGACTGTGGATCATAGTCTGGTGAGCAGGAATTCATCCAATTTGAACTGAACACAGTTTTGAACACGTAGATCCTAACCTTCCTAACCCCTGGAGTCTCAGCCTAGTGGAAGATGATCTTAAAACAATCCAAATATCTTCTGCAAGAGTTTAGAGTCAAAAAGTGATTTTAGCTCTGTTGAACTGCAGAACAGCATTGACAAAGCAGGGATGCCTTGACTGCTTAAGCAGCCTGGACTCCCAAAACCTGGGAGCAGCTCACCACCTCCCCAGTGTCCATGTTCCCAGGGGCAGAAGAACAAAGATAAGGAAAAAAAAAAAAATCCAAACTGAGCTGCAGCCTCGGAACTGTGTCCCTCCCAGGAAAAGCTTTTTTATGAGTTCCTCTCCTGGGGAAGAGGTGGCTACAGACAGTAAATGGATGTGCAGAAAAGTGCTCACTATGGACACACCCCACTCCTGAGAAATGCAGAACACCTTTGTCCAACCCAGAGACAGAAGAGGACAGGGGACAGCTCCAGCCAAAAGAAGTGGCAGGTAGCCAGGGAATTTGGGACTGGGGACCCCCACAGCCCTGAGCCAGAATGGGACCCAGCCCCACCTATGGTGCCAGTAAGAACATAGAACTGCTGCCCCAGTAGGAGTTTTGGGACGAAGAGGTGGTGAGAAGGTACGGTAGGAATCAAGTAGGACTATAAATTATGACACACAGATGCTAAACAGAGCAGATTTGGTGTCTCTGAGTGACTGCTGAACAGCACATGCCCCTCACACCATGCATGTCATGCCTTCAGAGTCTGATGGCAAGGAGTCCCACTTAGAGTTTCCAGATTTGTCTTTTCTGGGCTGCACTGAAGTATTTACATAGGTGTGTATCAATTTTGCAGCTTCAACCAATTACAGTGACAGTTTTTAAATAAATCAATACATTATGTATGCATATAAAATAGACTGTATTTCTATATATAAACCTAAGCCATTTCCTGTCTATGTGGAAAGTATGGGTATTGTCTGCTGTGTGAAAAAAGCAAAAAAAAAAGATATGCTCCACTTTTTCCATTTATCGTCCAGAACATACCCTCATATCAAACGGTTTCTGATTGAAAACAGCCTCTTAATGCATTACAAGTAAAAATAACCCATTATTGTGTAATATATGATATACCTTTTCCTCTTTTAGGCAAAGCAGTGCCTGCAAATATGTCTAGACAGAGTGATGGAAAAGCACAAATTGGCCTCTAACTGTTGCCACCCACTTATCAGACAAACCTGGAAAAAAATTTAAGATACTACAGTCACAGTCACTGCACGACACCCATAAGGCAGACAGTCCCTGAGGCTTCATGGCTTACTGCAAAGCAGAAGTGTCGGAAGTTTTGTGAACGGGAGCATGACTAACTTGCCTTCATGGCCTGACGAGAATTGCCAAGTGAATGAAGTAGGCCAGGGTGTCCTGCGAGCAGTGGAATATCCCTTGTATGGACAGTGTTAAAAAATCTTCTTCTCATGCTGCAGATGAATCAGTCACCTGCTGATGCTACAGACATGATCAGAGTTCAGAATCTATTTGCCACATTTTGGAGGAAAGTTTTTAAGTCCTGACTTAATCCTTCTGCCCTGCACCTGATCATTTTTTAAAATAAGCTTTTTAACTCTCCTGAGTTTATGTCTGGTAATAAAGTTGTCTTGGACAAGGTTCTCTCTGTAAAAAGATCATTTTCTTTCTCCCTGCTACCTTGTCGTGGCAGGAAATCAACATCATTTGTACTTGCACTGAGAAGTCTCAGGCTGCAATGTACATCGTGGATAACAGCCTTTGGGTTTAGCTGTTCTTCTGTTCTCCTCCTCATCTTTAGACAAGAATGACAGGGTAAAAATGCTAATGGGAAGAAAGAACTGCAGAAGGACAAGAGAAATCAGTTGTTCAAGAGTTTTCATCCGATGCCACTTGTTTCCCACTTGCAAAATACTTTGTGTCTGTTATTCAGAAAGAGTTAGTCTTCCCCGTGGTGAAAAGAGAAATGGTGAATCAACAAAGTGGGTGATTTTTGTATAAAGGGTGTGCTGGATGGTGTTTATATAGTTTGCAAGCCCTTGCCTGTTTTCATCTGTGTATGTACAGAGTGTTGGTGTGTAGGAAAAGTGATTGACTCTGGTCCCAGAGAAGTTACGGAAGCCTTGTCACATTTTCATGTTTGAAAACACCGTGGTGGTGAAAGCCAGGCATGGGTTGGGATGTACAAGCCCTGTGTAGGAGTGGGGTACTGGGATAACACACTGCCACTTGCTTTCAGCCCTTTGCTTTAGTGTTTTGGCTTCTTCATCTCCACACTTGCGGAATTCCAGAAGGTAAGGAGCTAATGTGGGTGTCTCAAACACTGAGGGAGAAGCCAAGCTTGGCAGGTGGTTTGTCTGGGTGGAAGAAGAACCAAATAACTTTGCAATCACCTGTAATCTCTGAGTCAGCAGGGAAGGAAAGTCTCTCCTGTACACACATACGTGCACACTGTCCCCACACCACATATATGCACACATACACACAGCTGAGATGTAACCTAAATAGAACCTTTTTTCCCTTTTATTTTGGAAAGCCAGTATAAGGTTTCTCCTAAGGGCATAAACAAGGAAAATGGCACATACAGAACTGCCGTCTTCACCCAGACAAGCAAAATGCTGATGGAATTTGCAAGCATCATAACAGTTTTGACACAGATGCCCCCGTAAACTGAGCCAAGCTGTTCACTATGCACCAGAAATGGTCTTGTGTTTGAGCTTCAAATTCACCTATTTGTGTAAGCGAGGTTGCAGCTGCAGCTTTGCTGCAGGGACAGGCAGAAACTCAACCCAGGCAGTAATCTGCAAGACAAACATAAGGAGGAGGCACTTTCCAGTTGAGCTTTGAAGTTACAGCCTTTCTACCAACGTGCTTTGGATTCGCTCCGCTATTTTTAAACCAGAAGACATGTCCAAGCCTCTGCCCAGCGCTCCCCTTATGTTTGGTGCACTTATCGGGGTTGGCATCCTGTCTGAGGCAGGAGATCAGTCAGGAAGTTAACCAGGAGTCCAGATGCTGCTCTTGGAAAGGCTCATGCCTGAGCCAGGCTTCCACGCGTTTCAGCTGCCAGATCCCCTCCACACAAACGTCCACAGTTCCTGGCTCTCGCTCTGGGGTAGTTAGAGGAAAAGCCTGAAGAAGAATGTTTTCTACTCTACAATTAACGGGGAGGAGCAGTGCCAGGGGAGCAATACTGCTGACATAGGCTGGCATGCCTTGCATTACAAGTTACTGTTTTCCAGCCAGAGAAAGTTCTTGTTTGTCCATGAAGATTTGCTCACGTGATGGGGCAGGCAGCACACTCCAAGCTCTGCCCTGAGGACGGGAATTGGGCTGGGCTGCTTTCCCCTTACAGGTTGCACTGCGATATAAATGCCTACACCCATTTATACAATAGATAAATACTGCAGTCCCTATCTCCCCACACCATCCTAGGAAAGACACTAATTTTTCAATAGCTGCTTACACTGTAGACCATGGCTTCTACGAAGCTATCACTTTATTTTCCTTCAGGTTCCTGAAATCCCAGTCCCATGGAAAGCTAGGACTGTACTTCAGGCTCTGCATAACAGAAAACTTCACGTGCTAGGAATGCTTTTTTTTCCTAAATGGGGCTTTGGTTAAGCAAATCTGTCTGTGATGCTCTTGTTGACATCTCTGCCGTGGGGAACAGACCTGCCTTTTGCTGACTCTGCAGGTACTGAAAGGGCTTTTTTCAGTCACCCTGCTCGAAGGCTGGGGCTGCTTTTGGTGAGCACACACTATACTATCCACTCATAAAAAACAACAGTGAAAAGCCAAACCTGCAAACAGGTGTACATGGTGATTTCAGGCCGTGATTAATCATCGTGCTTCAACCAATTTGCCCCCTAATTTTATACCACTGGCATGAAGGTTTCTGAGGCTGCAGGATCTATGAACACCATCAGAATGGGGCATCATTTCCTTGGACCAAACCTAAGGGTCAGCAGAGAGCACACATGGACGTGCCCCTCCTGGGACAAAAAAGTGTCAAACAACAAAGAGATTTTAAATCCACCGTCACATTAACACTTTCCAGGACGTTAACATGCTGAACCCTGGAGTTTTTTTCCTTCCAATTTTAGATTACTCAGTGAGATCTCTATTGCAACTGTGGACCATGAGCCCATAAAAGGTGATGTGGGTAGTGAACCCTTATGGATTCAGTTGATGCCTGAGGCTTGATTTTGTTTCACAGGTCTCTCTCACAGACTTCTGGGATGTCTAGTTTGTTAGTTTTGAGCTAGGCTAGGGCTGAGTTTCAAATTACAGCTTAAGGATATCCAAACAAATAGGGGGAAAAAAAAAAGATTTTTCAATCTAACATGGATTCTTTTACCAGGAAATGATAACAGCAAACATGACAATTGTAATTGCAAAAGGAATTGCTTCCAAAAGTTTTGAGCAGCTAAAAATATAGCAGAGAGGAGAAGGAGGAAGGATTTAGGACAAAAGCTGGAATTCAACCTTAAGTATAACAATGAGTATCTACATTTACTGTCATAAAGATCTTCTCATCAAAAGCCTGTGCTAAAAGTCCCGGTGCACACAGCAAAGGCTGCACTATTTTAACTGGTCTATTTCGGGCCCACTTCATAAGGACCCATTGGTAAGACACGGTGGCAGGACTCACTTTTTGCTCATATCTCTCTATGAAGAGACAGCACTTCTCACAAATGACAGTAAAGGCCAGGGTATTTCATCCAAGATTTTATCTTTTGTTTAGTGGCATTTTGGCTTCAGTTCCACTATGCTGTTGACAAAGACATTTGAGCATTTTTATCGATTCAGAAATCTGGGCATTAAGACTCATCTTTATAGTTCACTTAAAAGTAAATGTTTCAAAATGTAAAACTCCTCCTGCAGCTTTTAAACTTTATTGGCTGAAGACTGAGTGCTGTAAAATGATTTTTTTTCAGTAATGGAAGGTCTATTTTACAGAAAATGGTAACCATTAACTCTGCTTGCTGAGAGCAAATGAACAAAATCAGACCTGCTCTATGAAAAAGGAGGATTTGGTCACCATAATAAAAGTACAAATTTTTCATATCCTCTGTTTTCTCAAGACCTACTCATTCCTAACTCCTGGGTTTTACTACACAGTCATATGTTAACAGGAATAATTTTGCTCATTTTAAATGCAGCTGGAATGAAAAGCAATACAGGTGGAAACAGGAATGAATGAAGGACAACTTGGAAAACAGTTTTTTCCTCTTCTTCGCTGTAGTGCTTGCATACTACTTGGAAGGAACTCAGGAGGTTATCCATGGTAGCATCAGCTACATCCTTGTCCCTCCTGGCTGCTGTTTTTCTACTCTTAAAGGCGTCCAGGATGGAGATCCAGAATTTCTCCAGTCAGTCCTTTACAGGGCTTCATAATCTTACTGTCACAAAGGTTGGGGTTTTTTTCCTTGGTGTCTAATAAGAATCTTCCCTATTCCAGCTGAAGCCTCTCCCTACCTCTCTAGCTCACCACAGGCTAACAGAGATGTGTTCTGCTATTCATAGTAACTCTTTAGATATTTAAAAGCATTCTCAGCATTCACTCCTATCTGTTTTTCTTTACAGCAAGCAAATGGAGTTTGTTCAGTCCTCCCCCCACAGGTAATTTTTGTCCTACCTGTGGGGATTGCAACAATGCTCTGGATCCTCATCAGATTATTGGCATCTTTCTTACGTGCTGTGACCAAACTGAAGTAAATGGGGCTGGATTCATAAACAGACAAAATATCTTACAGCACCCAGAGTCCTGTGGCTCCTGAGTGTCTTTTCTAGCACTGATACTGGGCACACCACAGTCCCCAGACTCTGTGACCTGTATATGGCATCTGCATGACCCCAGACATGCTCCAACAGCTTCTAGCACATACCTGGCATCCCTTCAAAGAGAACTAAAGGCCTCTTGCCTCCACTTTTTATAATGATGTTGTCAGTGAGAACCTGGCCCCGAATTAATCTTTGTTCCCCTTTTCACTACCAGACCTTACAAGGATGCGCCTTGTCACTCCTTGAGCTCTCCTTGTCTGCAGAATGCAAAATTCTTCACACGAGGGAACAGCATGTGGGAAAGTTTGAGAATTCAGCAAGTTCTCCTCACATAAATCATCTAACATCTCTCACAGTGTCCTTCAGCTGCTGGAGAAGTTATTATTGCCATCCTGCTTTACTGCATGCTATTCCTACAGCTTTCTTGAGAAATTTTCTCCACTGAACACCTATGGAGTAGCTACCTGGTCATCTGTTGCATCCTTGCCTCTGTCTCTAGACTTGATGGAATTTTTGAGAAAATGGTTTTTGGCAGTGGCTTCTTTTAACAGACTTGAGCCCCATCACAAAACAGAACAGCTTCAAAATTGCATGGGCACTATCAGACACGTGCAATCACTGGAGAAAGGGAAAATGTTGTGCTCCGTCCCCCAGTGGTTGCTTTTCATATATATCTATTTTCTCTCCCTAGCTGTAAAGTCTGGCTGCAGGAATTGATTTGAAGGGCTGGGACAGAGTTGATTGTGGTTGATGGAAGTCTCTGTGGGGGTAACAAAGCTGTGCTGTTCTGGGTGGATGCAGCTACAGAAAGCTCAGGGTCCAGGACTTCAGGGTAGGGTGGGCTAGACACACATACAGCTTCTCACAGGACAAGGTATAGGAAAAGGTAAAGAACTGTCTTTGGACCATTCAGTAATAGTTGAACTTGTGTGAACCTGGAATGAAGGCAGGGCAGACAGGGCCTGAGTCTGCTCAGATTTGGAATGTTCCAGAATGCCTCTAAATCCACACAGGGTTGGCATTTTTGTTGCTGTACCCACCACTGACTGTCAAAAGGGCCTGAACTCAGCCTCTCTCCAACATTCAGGCTATTCCTCAGCATGGACATGGCCTAAAAACATCTCTCATTGATTCAGACATCCCTTAATTTTGTTCAGCCCTGAAGGTTAAATAACCAGGACAGTCAGAGAGCAGCTCATGGCGTGCTGACTGCACAAGCAGACAAGTGCAAGTAGACCAGAGAGCCACAAGAGCACAGAGCTGGTACGGGATGGGTTGTCACTTATCCAACACCCTGGCAGGATTTTTCAGCCCTTGCTGGTGTTCACACAGATGAATTTAATGCTAGCTTAGAAATTTCTTCCACAGCAGTACTCACACCCATGAAGTAAAGACGTATTTTGGGAGGGTGTAAGACACTCGAGCAGTACCTCCCTCTTCTTCCTTTGGGATATGCTAGCAGTCTTCCAGCTCACCCTGGCCCTCCCTTGGATGGCAGTCCTCGTTCCTGCCGTGCAAACCTACCCGGCACGGCCCCTCAAAGCCCCAGCGCTGCCATAGGAAGGGATGTCGTAGTCAATATTCCCCTCCCAGGATAACAGGAAAAAGAACGGCCCTTCACCTTGCGTTTAAACTCCCTAAAAGAAGTGCTAAATAAGCTTGAGACTGCCTGGTGCGTGCGAGTCCGTCTGGGAGCAGGGAGCTGGCGGGGGAGGTCTGACTGACACAAGCGCGCACCTCCCTTCCTCCCCTGACCTGGCGAGTCCCTCCCAGGGATCTCCCAGCACCCGCTCCCTGGCGGGATGGCATTCTCCCGCGAAGGAGTGATCGCATTACCCAGGCCCCTTGTGTAATTCTGGTTCCCAGCAATTGTTTTCTGGTGACCTTTTATTGTTAACAATTAGCGCTGGAGCTGGAGCACAACTGGTGTAAGCATATTTTACATCCTCCTCGAGCAAACAAAAAAGCTGGGTGGGCACGGTCTTGTTTCCTGGTTCACACCCATGACTCCTTTGTGTCTCAGATCTCCTCCCACCATGTGTCATAGTCAGCAAACCCACTCCCTTACCTTTTGGCTCCCAGATAGAGTGACGTCTTTGAGGGATGCGTAGGCATGCTCAGTGTATCCCATTATTTCCTTTCACATCCTATAAGAACACTGCCTCTCCCTAATACTCAGCCTTTCCTTATACACGAGGCCAGAAATGTAAATCCCTATGCAACAGAGTGCAAAAAGAGAGTGAGTTTGAAGGATGGTTTCTATTTATTCAAATGTACAGGCTATAAACACCGCCCTCCTACACTATGTTTTGGGTTCTTGCATGTATTTCCATACAGTAAATATCTTGAGAGTTCCCTCTGCTCGACCTCAGTGATATACACACATCCCTGGAGGCACAAACACATCAACAGTCTGCTAATCTTCACAAGTAATAACATAGATTTTCTCCTCTCTCCTCACTTTATTAAACTACCTTTGGGGAGAAAAGGCGTAGTTGGCTGCCTGCTTCAAACCAGTTGTGGTAGCCCAGGAATATGCCCGGTTCCCGAGCTGAGGACCCTTCCCAGATGTGTCCTTTGCCAGGAAGACTTTGTCTTTCCTGTGGAGAAGGAGGGAAGGCGGGGAGGCAAAAGATCAGGGAAAGACACTCCAGTCTGATCTTGTTTCCTGCATTATGGCGTGTGAGTGTGAGGGGGTGCGCGGTGGGCGGAGGGGGGACACTACCTTAATCAAATCGTGATTCTTTTCGGGTACAATCGGCAATTAAAAACAACAACTTGAATTTCTCCCGCAGTCTGCTGGCAGCTAGCACACAAGTCATTCTTTCTGTGGATAGCTTTACTTAGCAGGTCTGTGTCATGACTAATGAAGCCGTCTCTCCGCTAGCGCGCTAATTCCAGACCTTTTGGGAAGGAGCCCGGCTGCAGCTCACCGCATGGCCCTCCCCTCCTCGCAGGCTCCTTATGGCCACCCCGCAGGTCCCTCCCACTGCCTGCGCTCTGCTCGGGAGAAGTGTGAGAAAATGTTTCTCCCTCAAATCTGCTTTCAGGAGAGCGCTGCTTTGCAATGACATTTAAGGATAGATTTTTTTTCTGGGACACTTCTCATTTTATCCGAAGCATTTGAAAGTCACTTCCTTGGCAGTCTTCTTGCCTGCTCCTCGGTGGCATGTTATCTGATCTCTCCGTACCCACTGGCTGTGGGGAGAGGCACGCGTTTCACCGGTAAAGTCATAGTTAAACTAAACATTAAACTGTCCAAGAACTGACTTCCTCGACAGCTCTGATTCAGGCTCCCAAAAATGCTCTGCGCAGTGAATCATGCTTCCTTCTGGAAATGACAGAACTTCCTCATCATGGTGTTCTAACTTGCCCTCTCCTCGTCTCCGGCGCTATCGGGAAAGGATTGAATTGCATGCCACATTTTTTCCGTGGTCGGCAGGGAGATGCATCCTTTTTGAAGAGGAAGAATTTCTATGAGTCAAAGGATGACAAACTGAAAATTAGTACCAGGCGCAGAAATAAATGACAAACAACAACATAAATCCCTGTAGAGGTGGCCAGTGGGAGTATATTGGCTATTTGCCTTTCTGACAATTTGAGTAGCCTAACAATTAAGAGGCAAACTTGCTTTTCACCACCGAAAGTAGGAGCAAAGTTGAAAACGCCAGTATTAGCTCTCTGATTACCTTTCCTGTGCTTGGTTTGACAGGTCTTGTCTGCTTGCAAGTCAGGTAAGGTGGGGCAGTGCATGAAAGGTCCCGGAGTCCAGCTGAGCTTTGAAGGACACATAGCAAGATTGTGGGGAGGGGGAGGATAAAGGACGGAGCTTTTTGGGGCTGGCTCCTGTCCGACTCACACAGCAGACTGGTTCAGAGGCATTGCGGTGACAGCCATTTAGAGACAGTTTTGCCGCACAGAACTTTGAAATCAAAACAACAACCCCCTGCTTCAGCCCCACCCCACTCAAACCCCTCTGACTGCTGAACAACATGGAGCTGGGGTAAATACCTGACCATATGGTAAATGATGACTTGCACTGGAAATCAAAATTTTAACAGCTCTTTTTGCTTCTTTGTATACAAATTTTTAACTCGCACAGACCCAGTGCTGGTGAAAGCCCAAAATGCACAGTCATTATTAGTTGCCAGGCTCTGGGCATTCCTGGGATGAAATCCTGTCCCAAACCAAATCAGTAGAAAAATCCCTAAGGAATAGATTTTCAACCACATTTGGACATAATATAATAGGAGGGGCTGGACATTAAAAGCTGAAGAGTGGTTGAATGGAAATATAGGGGCAATTACTGTGCTTTCCTTAGAACAAACTTACCTTCTTTCCCTACCTGTATTCCATAATCAGCAAAGCAGTATGTACTTAATAGGGAAGAAGAGTAAGTAATACCAAAATATGTAAATTTTCATGCATTTTATCGAGATGAAATGCATTTTTTCAAGACTAATTTAGGAGCATTTATTGCCTTTGAGACTTAGGTTTATGTTCCTGCCCTTTACACTGTCCCTGAGAAATGGTATTATTTGCGTATTGACATTTCATTATTTCAATGTGGTTCACACTTGCTGTTCATAACAGACGAAATACATTAGAAACAGGCACGAAGAAAAGAAATAAATGCTTAATGCATCTTAGCCTGTTTGGGGTGCCCTGTTGCACCAAGTAGGCTTAGAGCACATCTAAGGTGGAAGTCAGGGAAGGTAGAAGTGGAAGAAAGTTCCTGAACCATCAAATTCAGTCACAGGCAGCACAAAATGGGTCAAGTTCCACCTGGAAAAGAAGACAACTTTTTGCTTCTTGAAAGGCTACCCCAAATTATCCTTTTCTGATTTCCTCCACGTGCTTCTTTGTGGCCAGAACAATCTTTGTGGCGTCTGTTTTAACTCAGAACCCACTAGTAACAACAATCCATTACTTAAATATAATGCTTCCAGGCAGCAGCTGACTCAATCACGGGAGTGAAAAATATTCTTAATAATAACTAACAGTCAGGTCCTTCAAATGCATGTATTAGAGACTAGAGTAGCACACACAATGAAAGTACCTGCTCATTCATGACTCTGAAACCATGATGCCTTAGCAGACTGACTTGGAGCTGCAAGGCAGGGGGATAGGTATTGAATCCCAAGGACTGATCATGCTCAGCAGTTTTGCAATCAGATAGGACCTTGCCAATTTGCTGACTCATTTTCTTTGGTCCCTCGGATGTAAAAATGAGAGGTCTCATCTCACTGCCACTCTGCAGGGTATGCCTCATCGATGGAGTCCAAACCAAAGCAATATGAATCTAATGGGAAAATTCACACATCAAAAGTATGTAGACTCATGGAAATGTAATTGAAACAACACTCAGAAAGAATATTTAATTTTTTTTAAATTTCATTGTTTGAAAGCTGTAGTCTTAATGCAGAAGGGCTTATTTTAAACCACAAAGAGAGAGCAGTGGGAATTAGAAATTATCTATTTTCAGCAGCAATGTCTATTGCATTTTTTAATTCATCTGTCTTTCAGATGAGAGTTTGAGCCCAATTTTTGTACAGCTGTTGGCAAATGTCCCCTTGACTGCAGTGGAAGAGGCCGAATGTTCATGTTTGGAAGATACTTCAGCTGTCTTCTGTCACACAACAAGCACATGCAAAAAGAACTTGTTCAAGTTGGATAGGCTGCAACACAAGACCAAGGTCTCATTCCCAGGAAAGGGAAGACATGGTTTACAGGAGGGTGCAAGCCTTTCATGGACAGGAGAGGAACAGCAGGGTGAAAGGGGCATTTTGAACTGGGGAAAAAGCAACAGACCAGTACCAGGTCTTGTCGCTGTGGCTGCAAACCAGAGAACCTGAAGGCAACAGTGGTGGCCACAAGAAGTTTTGGAGTTGGAGAATTGCAGGCTGGAGTGGGGAGTGGAGGACATACTCCCAGCATCAAAATGTCTCCTTATAGCTCTCATGGGTCATATAAAAATGCTCTGTGTTTGGGTAATGTTTGGTTGGTTGGTTGGTTGTACAACACACAGTACTTACCAGTGGTGACATTCATGAATGTAACTGCACACAGTATGGATTTAGGGGCCTGTTCACTCTGCTCTCCCTTAATATCTGTGAATACCACAGTGAGTAGAAAAATACCTTAAAAATTCACAGAAAGGCTTTTCTCAAAGTGTTAGCCTGGAAAAGGAATAATTCAACTCCTCTGTGAACTGCGCAAGAAGCTGTGAGCTATCTTCAGAAAAACTGTCAAAATCAAAACTGCAAAACTTTCCCATCACTTCCAGTCCACAAGCTGGTCTCTCTCTTCTCCTGCAGACCCACATGTGTACGAACACATAACCATGGTTATGAGCTCTCTTTCCAAACAACTCCTCCCCATACTCACCCCTTTTTCTTCCTGCCCTGTCCACACACACATGTTCTGACTCTTTGCTCTTCTGCTCACGGACAGACTGACTGCCTTTGCACACTCACAGGTGGAAAACAAATTGAAAACCCGGGGCCAGCAAGGCTTTTCCATGCCCAGCCAGCTGCTGCCACCCAAGGAGACTCAGGGAAGAAGCTCCTGCAAACCCACAGCCCCTCCTGGCTATCAGGGTGCTGCTGACTCCTTGGCTGTGGACTCATCCACTGCAGTCCTGTGACTCCCCACCAGCTCTGCAGGGTTGCAGCAGGTCACCACGAGCCTTCAGAGGGCTACGGCTGTGGCTGTGTGCTCTTGGTGACTCACTAGGAGGTCACCAAATGAACCAGATCCCGAGCACTGAGAAACTCTGCCAGCCCTGTGCAAACGGGAGAAAAAGGAGGAAGGAAGTTTTGTTGTTGCATTTTTTCATGGTGATCAATGCTGAGTCAAATAAAAGGTCTCCAGGGTTAGAGGAGGGGGAAATCTAAAATCATTAGAGAAACAGAATTTAAAAAGGATAAGCCAGCTGGACAGGAGTGGGAGCCTAGAAGACACCATATTCTTCTCACTGTAGATGATGGTTGAGAGAAAAACTAGAGAAAGGAGTGACAAGAGAGCGGGTGGTGATAGTCTTCACTGCTAGAGTACGACCTGCTTTTTCTCTCCTCCTGGCCTCTCACTAATCCAACCAGTTATTCCCTCTGGGAAGACAGAGGGAGAAGGTAACATTGGGCAGATCCAGTTGAGTCTGCTCTCCCTAAGGAATGCCTCTGGATCAATGAGGTTGATTTCTGCTCAGCCTTCAGAATGCTGTTCTCAGTCACTTGTACTGACACGGAGCTGGTGGACACCACAAAGGCCCAAGGTGCTGACCACAGTGTTCCCCACATTACGCAGAGCCAAAGCTCAGACAGACTGCAAGCTTGGATGAACTCCTAGTCCTCAGCCAGGCTAAAGTTGCCAGGTTTTACACCCTAGAACTAAGGAAAAATTACTCTAGTATAGCATGATTGCACTTCTAATAGTGTGTGCTAACTGCTTTGCTGGAGAAGTGAAGTTTTGCTGGAGTTCCAAAAGTACCAGAGAATTACTGGCTACATGGGTTTTCACATAGGATGCAGGACATGCTCATATTATATGGGATGTTCAGCAATTCCAGTAATACACCAAATACATGCCCAGAAGTTAGTTTTTGAGATATTTACGTTTTAGGCAAGAATCCTTTCAAAATATTTCCTCAGGCAACCAGTAGCATAGGCCTGAAGAGTTTATCTTGGTTAATCCTGACTGGTTTAAAAGGAAAAAGATTGTGGGGATCAGCTCATTAGCAGTTGTAAACTGGCACTGGTCCAGCAGCCTAAATAAACCTCTGAGTTCATACACTGGCTGGAGAGAGTCTGGCCCTATTCTGCAACTATTTAATCCCACAGGATGGCAAGGATTTTACCCCACTGTGCTGGCAAGAACCAGTTTGGTTTGAATGAAGAAATACTTGATGTTTTCAAGCTCTCTCTTACTGTCAAGTTGCTACCACCAGTGCTGAAGTCCAAACATTGCTTGTGATCCTCTGTATGGTCAGCTTTTGACATCTACTAGAATGGATTTCTCAAGCAGATAGATGACAGTGATGTAGAAATGTTAATTTTTGTGTCCACACCTATTAAACACATGTCCTGCTTCTGGGCTCTATGTGCTCGGCCCTAAGTGTCTTTTCTATGGATATTATTTTCTACACATTTTCCAAATCTATTAATACAGTGGAAACTACATAAGATCTTTGATGCCAAATGTGTTGCTTAGACTGTGTTTCCTCCAGTTGCCCGGGAAAGGAAAAGAGGGATAAAGAGCTGCTAGTAAAACAATTTCCAGGATTGCCTGTTTTCCTTGCTTGTAAAAGGGTTCACTTCAATTTAATGTTAGTTACTAATGAACGCTCAGCATAGAGGGCTAGTGCCTTGATTTATGCTCCCTTGTGATATACCTTTGGCAATTGTCCAAAATGCTTTCTTTTTCTTGGTGTTTCACTGATTAGCAAGGATGCAAATTGGTAAAAGAAGTAAACTGATATTGAGAAGTCAGAAATGCTGCATTTGGTCTATCCAAATTTGTATTCAAATTTGTATTCCTGAAAGGCATCATCCTTTTGAAAGCCAGCCTTGCTAAGTCTGTATTTATGAATGTTAATTAGAGAGGCAAAGCTCATGACTTTAGAGCCTGATGTGATTTTGGTGCTTTAAAAAGGAATTAAAACATTTCATTATTTTTGAAGAATGTAAAATAACCCTCCAAAATCTGCATCACTTGTTATACACAGAATAAATCTTCTGAAAATTGGCATAGCAAAGTTTGAATTAGTGTGATTAAAAAAAAATAATAAAGACACACTTTAAGAACTTTCTTCCACCTCTATTGACCTGTGAGAACCCGACTTATATAATTCACTCAGAACTACCATATGGCTGTAACTCTTTCAAAATTCATTCTTTCTTTTATTGGAAGGTGCCTCTTCCAAAAGAGTTAAATGATACTATATGGCAGAGATTGCCACAAATAACTTTACTCTTTGCAAATAACTGTTGCTACTATTATTGCCAATGCCAGCACAGCACAGGAAAAAATACCCTGTGTCACAATGATCCCTCTTCAGAGTCCAGTGGAAACCTAAACTGCCCCAGGAGGATGCTGCCATTAGGGACCACATTCTCAAGACAGAAATGGTGTGCTCTTTGGGAGCTATGCAAAATGAAAAGTTGTGGATATTTTATGTACAGCCCCATATGTGCAGTCGAGGGGATGGCTGGCTGGGGAGGTGCCTGCACAGGCTGGAAAGGAATTCTGAAATTGAAACATTGAAAGGAAAGACAGCACAACCTGGGCAACACTAGAGTTACAGGGCACTGTTGCACGATGAGGCAATGAGGACTGGCCAGAGAGGAGTCTGTGTTTGTGGATGCAGAAGTAGGGTATGGACTCCTAAATGCTTGGACTCTTCATGGCTTTGTTTTTATTTTCAGTTTTCATGTTAACTGCGGCACATATAGAATTATTTTAACATAAAACATAAGAATTTTTATTTGTCTGAATTATAATGCACCATATGTGAATGCATCTGTTCTTCACTGTGTTACATTTATTATTTGTACTATGGTGGGGCCTCAAGTTTCCACCTCAGATCAGGGTTCCAACTTGCTAGGCAATGCACAAACACATAATGGGAAACACTCCCTGCCTTGAGAAAAACATATTCTAAATTGACAAAAACAGCTCAGGGTGGGAAAGGAAAACAGCCGGAGCACCGTTCCATGGCAGCTTAACCTCATTTAAACTGAAGTTGCCACGGTCCTGCACCTCCAATCCAGAACTCAAATTGCCCATTCAGTGGCTTAAACCGGCTCGCAATTTGAGTAACTCCACCCCAGCAAGGAGAAGAGCAACTCTGATCTGAAACTAGTCCCCTTTTTTCTTTGGTAAAGGTTAGTTTAGCTGAATTAGCTCCCTGCAGTGATTCCCAGTGCAGCACTACAGGCACCAGTGCTGGCACAAGGAAAGGGCTGCGGCAGGGCAATGGAAGAGCAACAGCCATGCCCTAGGTTGGCGTAAGCTGCTGTGGAAGCTCACAAAGAGAAGTAGGACGCTCAGGACTGGAGAGGTCAGGCACAGAGTAAAAGCTCTGGCTCTTGCTAGCAAGTGGAGTTTGCTCAACTTTTCCCACTTTGTCCAGTTTGTCCCACATCTTCTCTCCGATGTGGGCGTGGTTGGACACACACACACAGAGGCCCACACAGTGGTCCAGAGGGTGAGGAGCAGCATGGGATGGTCAGCACTTCTGGATCTTCAAAGCAGAAGGCTCCTGGGGCTGTGCTGGGTTCAGCAGGCCATGGTCAGGAGATCCTATTTGTGAAGCCTTTGATGTTAAGTGATATGTCACTAACAACCAGTGTGCATTACATATGCTCATGCCACAAAAAAACAATGGGAATGGTTTTCATCCTCAGATCTGTATGTGCTTTCTGCTCCTTTCATTTTCAATTTGCACTCTTGTTTTTAAAAGTCCACTGGGGCTTGCTCCATCTCAGCATTTGGTTTCTTTCTTTGTCCTCCTACTGCAATCTGTTACCTCTTGTTATCTACCATTATGCCTTTCTTTACTCCTTTATGTGGTTTTGCATGGTTGCTGCTGC
This sequence comes from Mystacornis crossleyi, assembly GCA_013400655.1. Classification (NCBI taxonomy): domain Eukaryota; kingdom Metazoa; phylum Chordata; class Aves; order Passeriformes; family Timaliidae; genus Mystacornis; species Mystacornis crossleyi. The sequence continues at coordinate 971 of VYZQ01013986.1, read as the reverse complement.
CTCTAGGAACAAGCTGCCTGCCTCTGAGGGCATATCTTCTTTATATTTTTTTTTTAAATTCTCATTTGAAAACACATGTTTTTCCTGTATTTATGATGCAAAATTGTTCTGTCCCTCTCTGCTATGGGCCATGAAGAATGCCTGCTTTAATTTACCCTACATGCTGTGCTGTTCATTCTTCTTGTCTGTAATTTATGCCACATACTGTGCGCTCCCTTGTATTATACAACATAAAGTTGCCAGATGGGTGAGTGCAACGCGTGCTTTAAAATGAAGGCTTTTAGGCAACTGCTTAATCTGAAGCTGCAGAAGAAGCCAACATGAAAAAAGAAAGAGCATTTGAAAATATACCCAAACAGGTCAGTAGTTATTATGTGGGGCTAACACTCTGAGAACACTTGCTAATTAGCATATCATGTTTTTAACTTCTCCTTGACATTTATTTTTTCCTGCTTGGTTTTCATGGTGTGTGATGGCAAAAGATGGAGCCAACAGCAGAGCATTAATGGGAAAGAAGGATATTTGGGCCTTAACCAGGAGCAGTCAGTTTTCAGAATGAACTGGTGCCCAGCACCTGGAGACTTGCCTGGCCGTGGTTAGTGGGGCAGTTTGGCAGTGCACTTCGCCAGGCTATGGGGGATTCTGTACAAGGTACTCGGCATATGGGAGGGGTTGTTGTTCTTGATGTCTTGCATTTCTTTCCTGGCAAAGGCCGTATTATAGCCCCTTAGGGTTTATTTTATGCAGTGTAGGCTGAATAACTGAGGAACTCCAGCTCCCAGGCATGACTGCTGTACACCCTGCATGGTTCCTGGGGCACGGGATGCCACGGCCACTGCCTCTGCCTAACCCTCATCTTCCTTCTCCCTGCCCCATCACTGGGAGGGCTACATCCAGCTGCTGATCTGCAAAGTCTGCTCTGGACCACTGTACTGGGTTTGCGTGGTCAGCGGTGGGGCTACAGGGGTGGC
>VYZQ01013985.1:26704-46444 GCA_013400655.1 Mystacornis crossleyi | reverse complement strand
GTCATTTTTTATAAAATTAAAAGAATATTTTTTCTTATAGCCATCTTGACCAAAAGCAGTTTTCTGTGGACCTGTGTGCATTCTGATACCTTCAAAGATAGAAAACCTGACAGGAAGTGGAAATTTGAAGCACTGNAAAAAAAAAATTTAAAGATATTTGGAAACTTTTTCTAGAAAGAGAAAAATTGTTTTACTGAAATAACTGAAAGGGCTTGGGCTTTTCAAAGAATTGCTAGGAGGTTGTTTCCTCGTATATCAAGGAAATGCTGGGTCTTTGACCAAAACCACGTATCAAAACAGTGGTGATGAACTAAATGAGACCTTGTGGCATGTTGTTTCTGAGCAAGCACTAACCTGGAGGAGGAAGGAAATGGGGGCTGAATCAGGGGCCTGGCCTCTTCCTGTCAATCAGTATAGACCAGACTGATAGGGAAATGCAGATCAGTGGAGCTTGGGGGTTGGTATGTGAGCTATGAGAGCTGTTAATGCTGCATGTCTTGGTGTTCTGTGCAGAGCTTGGGTAGCTTGACTGATACTGAACCAGGTTGCAGTGGTTTTCTGGCTTCCTGATTATCAGTTTGTAGTCTGAAACTTGATTTTCTTCTGTAATGTAAACCACAGATGAAAAGTAATCTTAGCCAGCAAAATTAGTCCCTATCCTGCTAATTCTTGCTCAGCCTAGATAACCTACCTAATCCTTAATACCTTGACTATCAAAATGTTTTTTCTGTTCTCCCCTTTGCTCTTAATTATTTTATTTGAAGCCCTGTATTAATACCACACTACCCAGAAAATTTTATTTCAAGTACAAGGAGTTCAAAATTTCGGGCTCTGCGTTACCGTAAGAATATAACATTAGACTTGTGGGAGCCAGATGTTTCATTTCAGTTCCCACATTCTGGACTCAGGAGGGAGGAAACCTCTTCTACTGCCAACTCTGCTGGAATTAATGAAGTTCAAGTACACATCTAGCTTGGTACAGAGCATTCTAGCTGTACCAGGGATTTCTGGCAAGGAGAGGAAGACATAATCTCCAGGTCGGGATGGACTGTTCAAACATCTTAAAATTGTATTGCTACCTTATAGGGTCTTTGATAGGCTAGATACCTTCAGTCACTGCTACTGTACTGTATCACCTCACAGCTTTTCTCAAAGCAGGGGGCTTTCACTCTACTGTGCACTTGTAGCTGAAGGGCTGGACTGGCAACTAAAAATACGAGAGGTTTTATAGCCCTGATTAAACAAGTCCTAGCTAAATACTGGAAGACACACAAACTGCTTTCCACCCTGCAGCTCAGCCTAGCTAGGTTTTCCTGTTTCTGAACACAACTTAGTCATGCATGTTTGTGCATTTTTGTCAATGGATAAATGATGCTCTTGCTTAATTAAATAGGTGCTAAACCTTCCCTGGTTCATGACCTACATCACAGGTGTGCATACGCTGGGCTTCAGATTTCATTGAAAGTCTGGCTGTGGTACTGTGGGATGTACATCCAGCAGAATCCTTGGGGTTCCTGGCATAAAGTGACATTAGTACGTACCTTGTACAAGAAAATGTTTTAAGTAACAGTCATGAAGAGATGGCTCTAAACCAACAAGCATTCACAAAGCATCCCCACATAGGTGTAGATACCTTCAGTTTTCCAGGCCTTGCTGCTGCTGACCTGAGTTACTTTAATAAAGCTCTGGTCATCTTTGTTCTTGAAAGGAATGACTGTTCATTCCTGTGCTGGCCGTCAGTTTTCTTTTGCTTGTGTAAATCACCAAGGGTGCATGTGTAAACATTTCAAAGTGAAATAACAGCATTTTTTCCCCAAGTCCAGAATTAAACGGATAAGTAAAATTTATCCCATTATTTATTTTAATTAGGAAATACTAAAGAATTTTGTGTTTTATCCCTCATTACACTGATTCTGAGATATTTCAGAAGCTGGTAGAGATTGGTGTTATGTTAAAGCTGAGTTAGTCTTTCTGGAAGCTCTCTATATGCAGAGAAATTGTTGAGTTAGATCTTAAAATGAAGTAAATTAGAATAGTATCATTCTGCTGTTCCCTGACTGTAGCTTGTCCTTGTTTTGTTTGCTAATTTCCTGCAAAGAAACTGTTCTCAGTAAGCTGCTGTATTAGATGTTGTGTAGGGCTCTTGCAGCATCACATGATAAAAGAGAAACGCTCCTGTTTTACACATCTGCAAAACTGAGATGGTACTCACCTAAATGAAATAAAGTGATGGTCATGTTCAGTAAATGCTGGTCTTCCAGCTAAGTTGGACATCTCAGCTGTCCAGCCCTACCATTAATTTTTAGTTCCGGAAACTAGGATGGTTTGCTAATTTGCTCTTAAAAGATCAGGCTGAATTCCAGCTCAAATGCATAATTTTTGTCTCCATTTCAGCAAAGTTCAAAACATTTTTGGAGCAACTGAATTCCTAAAACTCCAGCCCAGAGCCTGTTAATGAGAAATGGACCTTTAGAGAAAAGCCTTGTCATTTCTTTCTTGCAGTAGGATGGACATGGTCTTTGAGTCACAGCATCTCTGCAGCAACACTGCATGCTTGTCATCTCTTCTCTGCGTTTTCTCTTTGGAGCCTGACAAGGCGTGGATCTGTCATGTCCTTACTGGAAGAGCGACAGAGTGGTGCAAACTCACAGGGAAGTCCTGTGAAGGCTTTTGGAAGTGCCCTGTAGTACCCCCAACTAACAGTTGTACTGAGGATGCGCGGGTTACACACTTACAGATCAGTGTGCTTAGCAGAGAAGGGTGATGTATTTTGGTTGGAAAGTGGAAATCTGAGTATCTCATACAAAAAATAGTATTCCTAATACAGACCCCTGCAATGGCTGGTTATTTATCTGTGGAAAACTGCCAAGTCTTACACAGATAACATTGTTCCAGGTCAGAGAAAGCAGTTTTAGGAGTGTTGTGGCAGTAACTTGAAGTAATGGTGTTTTTATCAGAAAAAAACTATGTTATTGGTGTGTGGAGATAATTTTAGGTGTTACATTGGTTCTTTTCAGATGTAGTTAGAGCTTCATTACTGTTTAACCTCTGTGTTTTTTTACTTTAAAACTAGTTTGATTAACGGCGGAGAAAGGAAGGCAATGGTGCTTTCGCTCTTGTGTGCATATACATGTTGATAAATGCACACACAGAATGAGTTTGCACTGGGAGGACAAAGAGACCTTGATACTCCTTTTGATTGCTTTCTTTAAAACAGGAATAATGATACCGTAGAAGAAATAAATATTACAGGCTGTCTACTGTAATAGTAATAATGGCTACTGTAAAAGTTGAAACAACTCTGGCATGTTTACTGCATATGACAGCAGAAGGCTTTCAGAGTAATCTTGATTTCTGTTCTGGACTGTCTTTGGGAAAGTTGCCTTCATGAGCACTGAGACCACATATAAGTGGATGGTCTAACACAAGTACACACTGACCTCAGCCGAAGTGGCATGGCAGATAAAGTTACTGCTATACCTTGATAAGAGGAGCCCAATTAAATTAGCAGAAATGGGGTCCAGATACTAACAAAGGCAAAAGTTAGGACTTGTGCATTGGTTTTGTAGCTTTCAGAATGAGAAGTCCATAGCAGTATCTTGAATGTAAACTGCTTCTTGAATGAAGCAGCTACTTCTCAGTTCCCTCACAAGGGGAAAATATAGTACTTCCAGGACTGTTAAAATTTTGAGGGTTTCTTGTTTTGAAGTCAGCTTCTAACAGTTGTAACCTATTTGCAAAATGATCAGACTGTAATTGTTATTTACAAAGGGGAACAGTGTAACTGTCTTTCTGTGGGCAGTGTTAGATGTTGAGAACATGTGACAATGTAAGTAAGATTTTCTGTTGAAGATTACTCTGGAATCAAAGATTAGGAAATGAAGAGTTTTACAGTAAGTTGTCTACTGTCTTCAAGTATTAGCATTTAGCATTTTCATTCTGGATACTATTTCTTACTAATCCTTTATTTGGATTGAAGATTGGAAAACAATCTTCAAAGTGGTTTGTTTGGGATGTGTGAGTGTCAACCCAAGAGGGAGCAGTGGAACGTTTAACAGGGGACAATACAAGAAGGTTAAGAAGGTGCACCCAAGTCAGTTTACCAGACAGGTTTTTTTTCTTAATTCAGCCTTTTGTTTAATTCAGCCCTAGGCAGATGAAGTGGGCTGAGAAGTAGTTGAGAAATCGTGATCCGGTCATAAGGAGAAATATAATTAAATTTTGCATGAAGTGCATAAACTGTTGTGTGAGCCTACATTTTAATCCCTGTGACATGTCCTATTCTGCTGAGTGGCTTGGATTTCTGTTGAGAAGCTAAGGGGGGAAAAGTCTTGTTCCTAACATTTAAAGTGGACTAATTTGTCTGCACTGCTATGCACAGTCCTTGTAATTAAGAAGTTCAAGGCAAATTACAAGTGGCTGCAGAATATCTTTCTCTATTTTTGTACGGCACTTAAAGTCTGGGTGAAACATCTGTTTCCTCCTCCCCATGGCTCATTTCAGTGATTAATGTGATTCTAGTGAAATCTCGCTGTGATATGTGCTACTATTCAATGAAGATGTTTCAAACACCTACACAAAACCTAATTGCAGCTTCTGCCACTTACTGCCTCTATTGAGAAATAAAAAAGAAAATAAAAGGAATTTCAAAGTTTTGTGAGCTAAAGTGGGAGTTGCCAGTCTGAGTTACACCTACAATAAGAAGCTGTGGCAGAAAGTACTTAAAAACATGGAACTATTTGGCCTTGCTCATGCCACATGTGCTGAAAGATCACTGCCTCTGCAAATATGACTGTGCTTTTGCTATTTGTTTCTGTCCTCAACATGAAGAGTGCAGAAATTGTGGAGCTCAGAGGGGAGATATATATCCAGAGATACTTTGGTTTGAGTCCCTTTCTCCTGCACAAATTCTCAGTGTGGTTTTCAAGAGACAAAATTTCAGACTTGAAATATGTTGTCTGTTCTGTGCAGAGATGAATTTCCTGTATCTCTACAGTCCAATAAAAATTCAGATGTTGGTGAGAAGCCGTGATGGGTGCGTACCATCTGACATTTCAAACCAACCAACCTTCTGGTTTTTGCCACTCCCTGTGACTGGGTGCAGCACCCTCCACTGTGAAGAAATGTTTACATAGTGCTTAGAGTGATGACAGAATCTGTTTCTGTGTTTAGTTCACTTTTTGGGCCCAGGCTCCTTGAAAGTAAGTGAAAAGCACCTCTGTGAGCTGTGCTGACCTCTGGCTGGGCTAACAGGTTAAGCTGAGGTTGAAGATGTTTTCACAAATGAAGGCTTTTTTTAGAATTTATGTTTTTTTCCTCAGCCACCAGACTAATCACTGCATATTTGTTACAGCTTCTCTTTGCAAAGAGACTCATACTACTTGATGCAGCTGACTGCCGTGAAATACAGAGGCGTTTTTGTCAGTTCCTGGAAAAAAACCTGACATTTTTGTTTGTCTTCTCTTCATCTCAGTTGGTGTGAAACCATGTTGATCTGGTGAAATCAACAGAACGGTTGTTAGGAGGAGTTACCATCCCTGGCTTTCTGGTACTTGTCTGTGCAGCTGAGATGCCTTAGCTGTGACCACCTTTGGTGCTGATTTAAAGTAATCTGCTTTTTTTGGGACTGCTTTCACAAGCATGCCCATGAGATAGTAGTACAGTAACAGCTGTATATTTAAATGTCAGTCACTGTAAGGCAATGCCACTGAAGCTACTAGTACAATTTAATAAGACAGATCCAGAGGGCAGGCAATGAAAGCTTTTTGTCAGGATGCCTCCAGTCATGATGGTAAAATCCCTGTGAAGAAGGTTAAAGTCCCGATGGTCTCAATTCCTTACTATGAAAATGCTGTTTCAAAGGACAAAGTAGATCTGTTAATTTACTGTCCCTGAAGTGTTTATAAAGATGCATCTTTGATGGGGGAGATTTCAAACCAGAAAACTATATAGAAAAGAAATAGTACACTGAAGATAGACATACTATGTTTTAGTGACGACAGCTATCTATATAGACACATATTCTAAGGTCAATATTTGAAGAGCTCTTTGCCCAAAACTCAAATCTGTTGCTGCTTATAGAAATGAAATAGTGTGTTTATCTAAGCCATTGAGATGTAATTTCAGTTTATACCATGTTAGCACAACTAATCCTTTCACTGATGTTCAGCTTCTGCCAATTCAGTCAATGGACTAATTGTGTGAAGGGAAGCATACAAGCACAGCAGTGTTTTATGTACTACATCTCACCACTTCCTGACCCTGTCTCCCTGCACACTACCTTCTTGCAGTCTTCTAGCCAGATCTGTTGTACAGTTAGAAATGCCCAGATTAATTTTCCCTCCTTTGACAAGCTCCTTTACATTGCAGGAGGCCAACTTTTTTAGTGCATCCATAGGAAGCATCTCCACTACAGCCTTTCACCACACGAGAGACAGACTGAAGATGTAGGCAGCTGACAAATGTGAAAGCAATGAAGAGGTGTTCTGAGGTTGACAGCGCTTTTCATAGTACATGCATTTTCTGGGAAGGGCATAAGAAGAGGGATAAACAGGCGATGATTTTGGCAAGCTGAGCAGAAGCTGTAGCAGACCAAGATGTTCCAAAGAGAAGATAACATCAAAAAGGTAAGAGTGCCAGCTTCATCCTGTCCATTTTTCCTGCTGCTTGAATATTTTCTTGAAAATCAGAAATTCTTCCTTTGACAATCCTGACATTTTCTGGGGAATCCTATAAATGCCATAAAAGTAATTTAGCATTACTTTGGAAAAAAATACAGTACTATTTTTATGGCTCATTCTAGCCCCCTCAATTCCTGCTCAGAGTTGGGTTTTTTCCCAGAAGCTCTGCAAACTGATAAAATAATAATAACAACAGTCCAAACATCAGAAATATCTCTGCATAACTGCTGCATATGGAGTAATAGTCAAACACGACAGAGAGGCGAAAGCCACAGAGCAGTTTATAAAAAGTCCTACATAAGACTTTTGACTTGAGACTAGAAATAACTGAAAATAACTCTGAAAGTCTTACTCTTAGTCAAACTGTTTTTACTCAAGGGTGTGCCAGCAAGGATGTATGCCTGAAAGGACTGTGACTCTCTCTGTCAAGAGTGTCATACTGTCACGCATGCATCCAAGAGGAGAGCATCAAGGGGTTAATTGTTTGTGTCTAACAGTGTGTAATCTAGGATGTTACTCCGCCTTGCCCTAAGTGTACAGTCAGCTGAGTAAATGGTGAAGTTCCTTGCACCAGCATGGGTTTGGGCCAAACCCAAAGGATTTTGAAAATCCCTCTGATAATGTTCTCAGCACAGCTGTTTTAATGCAGCTTATAGCTAGATCATTATTCAGTTTCAATCATCTAATTTTTTTTCCCGTTTCTATATATACTTGAAGAAGTTTTATTAAAAATTATTATGTTCCCAGTTCCACCTTCTCTGTGGTCTACAGTCCTGGGCAGACTGGAAAGCACAGCAGTACTGTACATTTTTGCACAGCTTTTCATAATGTTATGAGAAACAGGAGAGGGTCTTGAAATGTTAAAATAGTGTGCAATGAGTCAAAATTGACAGCCTTCAAAATTGCAACAAAGCTTCTGCTGATTTTGAGTTAAATTGGTCTGAGTGTTCCTCAAAAACGTACTCTTCCTGGCTATTTGGTTTTTATTGGACCATCTGGTAGGATATGTCAAACAACGATAGTTGCAGTAACTGGCCTTGATAACAGTTTTTAGTTTTCTGGTTATCAAATTTCTGCTCCAGGTTAGGCTTCTTATATTCAAATGGACCATATTTATCACCTGGTGTTTTGGAAAAAACATGCCTGGAAGCTAAAATGTGTGTGGTAGCTGTGGGACTGAGTGCCTTCCTTTCAAAACTTGAGTGAGCACTTCAAGATTTGAGAACATTGAAAGGTCCATGTTGGGGTTTTAGGAGTTCTTTTTTTTTCCTGTCTCTCTTAAGGAACTTTTCCCCATACGTGTTGCTAGGAGACAATAACGACTGGATACTTAAGACAGACAAAAGACCTGGCCACAGCTTGGGTGAAGGGTCCAGCTGGCTACTCTCTTTTACCTGGGGTTTTCTCGTGTAGGGCAGAGGTGCTGTGAGATTTGAACTGGGGAAAAGGGGTTGAGGGCAGCCCCTAGCTCTCTTGTTCTCTTGGCTTTCGGACGGGAGAGAAGCTGTGGTTGCTGTGGAGAGAATTCATCACTACTGCAGGGTTCTGTCTTCTGCTGCCTTCCTTCTACGGTGAGTGGAGCTGCCGTTGCATTGGGACCCCATTTAACACTGCCTCACTAAGAGAGGGACTTTTTCACCATCTGCTCGGGTGCCTCAGGGGTAAAACCTCGAATCCTGAGCCCGCCTTTCCCTGCCCTGCTGGGAGCTGGGCCGCAGCTGCCGTGCCGTTCCTTTGCCGCTGCTCCGAGCCTTCACTGCACTGTAGCGCTGCACCCTCTGCCTGCCGAGACGGCCCGAGGCTCCCGCTGCAGCTCCGGAGTTCGATACAGCTCGTCTACCACCTGGGATTTTGTGTTCACCCTTGCTGTTCCAGCCTGCTGTTTCCCGAGGGCTCTGCTGAAGCACGGGTCCGATCGCCCAGGGGGTTTGTGGGGCCTTTCTCCCATCCCTGGCCGGCCCGGCCAGGCCGCCATTGCCGCGTGCTCCCCGCGTTCGCCCCACAGCGCCCCCTGCCGGCGCGGGGGAACCACCGCCCCCGCCCTGCACTCCGGGAGCCGCCAGCGCCCCTGCGGCCGTGAGCGGCACCGCCCCGAGGGGAAAGGGCCGGACCGCCAAGAAGGCGTCCCTCGGTTCTGGTTCTGTTTGGTGTTACTGCCACAGTTACCGCTTGTTCGCCTTGTTACATATACTAATAAAGAACTGTTATTCCTCTTCCTCATATCTTTTCCTGAAAGCTCCTTAATTTCAAAATTACAATAATTCAGAGGGAAGGGGGTTACATTTTCCATTCCAAGGGAGGCTCCTGCCTTCCTTAGCAGACACCTGCATTTCAAACCAAGACAGCCCATCATTGCTTGGATGAACTGAGCACTTTAGCATCTGAGCACTAGACACTTCCTAGTAATTCTGAAGTGTGGCAGTCTTTGAGGCCTGGACTGGTTTTTCATTTGCAATGGGCCAAGTCATGTTATTAACAGTTAAAGGGATGCATATGGGATTTTCTGCATAAGGATCTTGCCATCTTTTGGGTCTTAGCCCAAGCACTTCACAGCTTTGAGACCTGCTAGAGCAGCTGAGAAACAAGGTAAATTCTTAGAACTCTCTAAATGTTCTGGACTGAATGACCAAATTCTAACTTGTCTGTCATTTATCTTTCAGGTCCTCAGGCTCCATCAGCCACCATCTGATCACACTGCAGCAACACAGGTGTTGCTATGAGGATCAGGAGATGTCCTGTCTGCTTCACAGCTTGTCTTTTGGTCCTGCTGGATGCACACCAGAGAGAGCTCCACATGGAGGCAGAGCACACATTTCAGGAGAGCTGACAAACCAGTTCTTGCACATACATACATCTGTGTAAGAGTACTCCAAGACCAGAGGCCTCTGTGTCACTGCATGGATATAAGAACTATTGCATGTGTGAGGTTAGACTCTTCTTTTTGAGATAAGATGCTCCAACGAGGATTTATTCTATTTCTTCCCCGACTTGTAGGCCTGCTGGTGGTGGCCTGTTGCTCAATGTCTATTGTTTATATGTTGGCTTGCACACCCAAGAGTGACAACCAGCAGCTTGCCTTGCCCAGGGTGCACAGTCCAACTGCGAAGGAGGGATATGAAGCCATTCTGCAAGAGCGAGAAGAGCAACACCGCAATTACATCATCAGCTTGAAGAAACAAATTGCCCAGTTGAAGGCTGAGCTCCAGGGCAGGACCGAGCAGCTTAAGAACATGCAGAACCAGTACCCAGACTCCTTGGACATTCGGCTTGACCACAGTAAGCCAGAGAAGGCCCAGGCCAACCTGTTGGCTTTCCTCCGTTCCCAAGTAGACAAAGCAGAGGTGCACAGCGGTGTTAAGCTGTCCACAGAGTACGCGGCGGTGCCCTTTGAGAGCTTCACCCTGCAGAAGGTGTACCAGCTGGAGACAGGGTTGACACGGCACCCAGAGGAGAAACCTGTAAGGAAGGACAAGCGAGATGAGTTGATAGAGGTGATCGAGTTAGCAGTTGGGAGCTTGAACAAGCCAGATGGGATCAGCAAAGCGAAACCCCATGTATACACAGCCTCCGATTTTGTTGAAGGTTTGTATGCAGAGAGCAGGCTAGAAGGTCACACGGTGCTGGTGTGGAGTTCTGGTGTGAATGAGTTGCTGAGGGAGATGGGAGCTGTGACAGAGCACAGGTGTCTGAGATGGTGTTAGTGCTGTGACCTAGCGATGCTGTCTCAGGCACAATTGCAAAATGTCGGTTTTCCTGGGGAACAGGACTTTGTGACAACAAAGCCTGCCAGTCTCCTGTAGTGACACGAATGTGCGCTCAGAGCTCTCTAGTCATGCGCTTGCCTCAGAACTGACTAAGCAAGGCATGACTGACCAGGCTGCAATCCCAGATCTATTTGCAGTGTTAACATTGACAACTGCAGTTCAAATCCATGCTGCCATTCTCCTCCTTTCTGTTGTTCAGTTTGGCTTTTCAAAATATGTTTCTACAGCTTATTATAGGTGCTGAACAAGCATGTATGACTGTTTGGCACCAGCTCTTCCATGTGAGAGGGTGAGGAGATAGGAGATGTTTCCTGCCACACTTTACTTAATATCCATTAAGCTGTGAGCCTGCCTTTATGCACAATCAGGTGTTTGACTGGGTACCAGTGCTGTGCTTGGGGAACAAGTGCAGAAAGTTGTGGGGAAAAGATGCACACTAGTGCTGGCTCTGTGCAGGTTCTTCATGCACTAATGGTCTTGCTGGCTTTCACATACCATGGTGAAATACTCAGAGGGAGGAAGCCCTTCATGTGACTCGGAGCTCAGGAAACTGGAACCCTGTGCGCAGCTTAGTCTGAGTTCAAGAAACCTTCCTTGTGTCCTCCCCTGTGGGGCAGATCCTTGCTTCTGTAGGTGCAAGGAAATAAATTCTCATTCATCAGCACAGACTGATTTGTTTGCAAATGCAGGGATCCATGTATTTGGGCTGGAAACAAAGAGACTTGGCAGAAAATTTCCCTGCCAAATTCCTTTGGAGGTTTCTGTCACCTCTTGTCATTCTCTTTTTCCCCACCTTTCATTCTCCCATGAATGGCAAAGACTGCCAATCAAAGGACAAATCCATTGCTCTGTGTAACTTCAGTATGGGTAGGGAGGACTGAGTTTACTGTTCCAGTTCTGCATTTCAAGTATAGTTTGGACTCTAAACTTGTTTTGGAAACAGTGCTCTGCAGGTGCCACTGCCTACACAACAAGTTAGTAATAAGCTGGATTCTGTGTCAGCTTCTGGCAACTTAGTATGTCAGCGACACAGCAACCATGAGTGCATTTACCCAGACACCAAGCCAGCTGTTTTCATTTTCTGGAACTGCCATGGGCAGCTGGAGATTTCCCAGATCTGCACTGAAAGTAATACCGCTTAACCCTCTAAGTGTTTTCCAGCTGCTTTAGCAATAACGCACACAAAAACTGTGTGCCTCTCTTATGTTAAATGTGGGGCTACCGCCCTCATTTTAAGGTTGATCAGATGGAGAGATGTGCTGAAATGAAAATCAGGTAATCAGGGTCAGAGACAGGATTTAAAACCTGAGCTGCTGCTGTCAGTATGTGGAATTTGTGTCCTTGTTTTTGCTCTGTTCAGTGATGCCTTTGACAGCAGCTTTACTCAAGTGTGTTGCTGATCCTGAGTCTTGCTAGAACATAGAGTTGTGCACAGTAATCTTGTTTTCTTGGGCCTCCTGTGTGGATTTTTCTTTTCTTATGGATCACATCTGGCACCTCCTATCACTTTTTCAGTACCAGTTCATTGCGAGCATAATGCCAACAGGCATGTTGATGGTGTGTGGCAATAAACTCAGTTGGGGTTTGTAGCTCTTCTTTTTTTTTGATTTTGTGCATGTATTCTTGTCTTTGCAAAGGGAAAATGTTTCTTCAAACACTTCTTGCATTTAAGGAGACATGTTTTGTCTCTGTGGCTGGGATATCATAAAATTAGTGTTGCATCCTCTGCAGTTTCTAGACAGAACGACTTGTGCGTGGGAATTAGACTATGACCCTAGTACCTTACGTCTGTGTTAAACTCCTTCTCAGCAGATTTGCTGTTACATGAAATTTGGATAGGATTCTCAGTTCTCCTTCCAGAGTAATAGCTGACACGTAGTGGAATTTTCCATTTCCCCCCCCCTTAATCAAAACCAAGAGAGCCACACCTTCTCCCTGGAGTTCGAGATGTATCCATCTGGCTGCTGCTCTGCTTAGCTTCTCTTTTGACAGAGGCACTTGGGCTGTTCAGCTGCTATAATGCACCCCTCTCCCCCTTATTCCTCCCGCTTATGTACCAAGTTCACTAGCTGTCTGCCAAGGGGAGTCAGTAAGAAACAGCATGGAAAAAATCAGAAATTTCTGTGTATTATAAACAGGCAAAGGACCGCTCTGTTTCCAGTAGAAAGCCAGTTGCTCAGAAAGCAGGATAACAGGTCTGGTCATTAATTTATGTAAATGGCAGCAGAGCTGAATAGATCTGGGAGCCGTTCATTTTCTCAGAGATGGAGATAATAATTTGGAGACTCTGACAAGCCTGAGTAGTGTGTTCCGTAAGTGAATGGAATCACTGCCTGGTCATATTCTTTCCTAGCATGAACAGTTCCAGAAAATCCCTGGATTGCTTAAGAACTGCCCTGCCGTAACACCTTCAAATATGTTGGATCATAATTTTTCCTACTTGAAGTATGTGGCTGTCTACTGACTGGAATTTTAATCAAGGTCTCAGAGGCAAATGAAAAAGGAGTAGCTTTGCTTTCCCAAATGGGCACCTATCGGTGGTGGGCTATCTGATGGAGTTTTGCCATAGAAGCTCATTGGGAAAAAGGAATGATGCTTTTCATCAAGGGATAAGATGCTGTATTTTACTGCATGTGAAGGGGGAAGACCACTGTAATACTGAGTTAAAATGGGGACAGTGAATGCTGATATATCCTCATAGTGGCTCCTACATCATCTAACAGAAGGGAACTAATGAGCATGAGTCCAGGGAGTGTTTCTAGTGACAGTGGGAGACTTGAAGCCTGTGTCTGTGGAACCGAGGCTAAAATTGTTACCCAGTCAACAGCATTTTGTTAAGAATGCATGGCTGTTTGCTAGTTACACATTTCATGTAGACCATGTAGGTGACCTTTGTTGCCTGCCCTGCTGAATAGATATCAGGTATTTTCCATTTCTTTAGAGAGCCCTGGGAATTGCTGCTCTGAAGACTGGAGTCTTACTGCTTTTTACTCAATTCTTCAGCCCAGGCCATTTTTGCTTCTCACTTGTTCTTTTCCTTCATTTTAGGGCCATTCTATCTGCTGACACAGAGCTCCTGTTTACTTTTTTACACTGGGTTTCCAAAGGCTTTGACTTTTCTCCCTGCCTCTGAAAGGAATGGTGCATATTCTGAAACATATCTGTTGTAAAGGAAGCAATAGATGATCAATTAACCTTCTTTCATCCATATTGAATATTTAGCATTTCCAAGGCTTTCATTTCAGGAGCAATCTTTTATGGAAAAGATTTTTTTGTTTACTTTTTTGAGACTACTTTTTTCCTCTCCTCATAGCCCATATCTTGGCATTGAGGCTGTTCAACACGTCTTCCTGAATCATGTAGAAAGTCCTGGTGGCACAAATAAAGTAGAGCTTTTGGAAATGGAAAAAATTTGTAAAAGGCAGGATGTTCTGCTGGGTAAATCACCAGTGACTCAGGACATTCAGACTCATTTCCAAGGCTCACTGCTTGTCCTTGGGCAAATCACTTCGTTCTCTGCTTCTAAGAAGATACTTAAAACAGGAAAGAAGATGCTTAAAAATGGAAAACAAATAGTTTAAATATGCATCAAGAATAGACATATTTAATTTGAGGCATTAAACTTGCATACAGTTCTCTTCAGTATAAAATGTTAGGATTATGAATTCTTGGATTATCATTTTGCCCAAGGAAACCTTGCCTTCACCTAAGGTACTTGTTTTCAGCCATAGTAGAAGTACTGAACAAGAACAAAATGACAGTCAGAAGCAGCCTCTGTGTGTATAGCCCTAGGAGGGACCCCAGTCAGGTCACAACCTGCATTCTTCTTTAAGGTACTTCTAACTCGGCAAGGCTTCCTTTATTGTGTAGTACGTCTCTCCAGGGAAGTGGTATTTGTGGGGTCATTGTTTCTTGGCTGGGATAGGAAGAAGAGAGTGTAAAAGCAAAGACTGAGATGTTGTGTGGTAGATACTATAAATTTGTTAATTTAATTTAGATCTTTGTTATTATGAAAAATGTCAGTTCACTATGTCAAATATTTGAAACAGTCCTATCAGATTCTCTCTAAAGAAAATGCAAATCAGATTTAATTTAGAGTTTTGTTTAGCTGAATGTCAAAAGGTTGCCTTAACCTTTCAAACACAAACTTCCTTGGTAAAACCTGTGTTCAAGAACTGCCTGAGCAAATGAGTGCACCCAGCAATGCACTTGGATCATCAGCAGGCTTTCTGTAAGAATAAATGGGTGAGCAGAATTCAAAGGTCCAGATTTCTATTCTCTGGCCACCAGGAGGAGGAAACCAAGGGACTATTAGGTCACTATGCAGATGATCTCCAATTCAGTAACAGATGTAGTTCATGGTCTGCAGCTCGGGCAGACTCTATGAATAAAGCTAGGAGGAGTCAAGGGCACAACTGTGAAAGATTAGCAGGAAAAGAACGATTGAGCTGCTATCTCCCTAGATTCATTTGCTATGCTAGAAGGAGGATTGGAGCATTTGTTGAATCAGCTTATATTAAAAATAAAACATGAAGTGAATAACAGATCAGTAAATCTGCATATATTAATAACCAGCTGAAGTGTTCATTAAGAATAAAACACTTAGAGAATGATAGTGAAGATAAGACAGTCCACAGAACTCTCTCCAGATAAAATCACACCTCATTAGTCTTTTGATTATACCAATGTAAAAGCTGCAATACAAGATGAAGAGATTATGTCACTTTGCTCTTTGAAGAAAACTTTGACCCAGACCTTCACAAGAAATACAGAGAGAGCTGACAGTCTATGGGTCAGATGCCCAGCAATGTTACACATCAGGGAACTACCAAGATTAAAAAAAAAAAAAGCAAGCCTTATTTTGGTCTTCTTTTTTGTAACCAGAAGTGGTTATGCTTCCTAGACAGATGGAGGANAAAAAAAAAAAAAAAAAAAAAAAAAAAAAAAAGAAAAAAAAAAGGGAAAAAAAAAAGGTGGGGGGGAAACCACAACCAAAAAAAACCCCCAAAAAAACAAGTCAAGAGAAGGAGTTTTTTTTCCAGGCATTTGTGCTTGTCTCTTTAACTTCTGCAAGAGATGCAAGGCATTGCAATTACACTCTTGTACTGATTAAGTTGTTAAGATGTTTACAGTGGCTTAGCGAGTAGTTAGAATTAGCATTAATTTTTCTTTCTTAAACCTAATGGATCTGCCAGTGAAAAAGCTGTATTTCAGTATACACTGTAGGAACTGAAGTATCATTTAGAGTGGGTAAAATCTACAGCCTTTTTGCCAACTTGATCTCATTTAAGATATTATAGTATTTCAGTGGGACATGATCAAGGCTTTTACAGTTCATGCTGGCCGTCAGCATGAACCAGACCAATTTCACCCATCAAGTATGTTAAAAGTTCCTTCTGTATAGGAAATAAATATATGCTTGTATGAATTAAGTGTTCTGGTCTAGCCTCTGACAAACTGTAGTATCATCCTTGCAGACCATTACTTGACCAGGAGAGGGCATTCACAAGGAAAATAGAAGTCTCTTGAGAGTTGAGTAACTCCTGTCCTGACTGGCAGTGGGTGAAGTTGATGGCTTCTGGGGCCTGATTGCATAGTTTTATTGGGGGACTTTCCAGAGAACCTCCCAGTGCTCATCAGGAAATTGCTTTTCTGGGGGATGGCCTAATCCCTCCTGTTGCAGAGAGGCAGACTGGCTTTGCAGTCCCTCTGCATCCCATTACCATGCATGTCTCCAGTGTGCAATTGGAGCAGTCTGAAAAATAAGGACAGTATGTCTGCTGGTTATACTGAGTGTGAGCAGTTGGTAACCTTCAGGGGTTTGTAACTCAGCCAAGCCTTGGAATGTGCCTGCAAGAATACCAAACAGCTCCTGTAACCCAGGGCTGTGTCCTTGCCAGAGTGATGGCCTCCTCTGAACGATGGTGGACTGTGTATTGGTTTAAAAGTAAATATCTCATTGCTTCTGCTGCATTTTCAGCTTAGGTGTAGCAAATGAAGACTTTATCCTTTTTTCCCCCAGGAGCCCAGCTTTAATCAAAAAATCTCTTCATTTTGTTTTCATGCAGGGATCTACCGCACAGAAAAAAATAGAGGCACATTGTATGAGCTGACTTTCAAAGGAGATGCAAAACATCAGTTCAAGAAGATTGTTTTATTCCGGCCATTTGGTCCTGTAATGAAAGTGAAAAATGAAAATGTCAATATGGCTGACACACTTATTAATGTCATTGTGCCATTGGCCAAGAGAGCCAGCAAATTTCGGCAATTCATGCAGAATTTCAGGTGGGTTTCCTTCAATGCTGCCTTTACTTTTTCTTACTTGGAAAGTAAGATGCAATTTTAGGAGTTATCAAGATCTCACTCACTGCTACTTGTACCTAACAGTTCATTGTGCCAGTACGTGATTTTTGAGATTACAGACTGAAAGGCATTTGGCTGCTTAATGCATTGTGATTAGCAGTAAAGGCAATTATATTGCAGTCATCAGGATTTCTGATTTGTATGTACCTGACTTACGAGTCTCAATCTGTTTGTTTGGCACATACAGTTGTGGCAACATGAGAATTTCATGCAGTGGTTGCAAAGGAGCATTTCTGAGGGAAAGAGGAATCAATGCTCCCAGACACTTTGCCAGGCTCCATTAGATAAAATATTAAGGCAACAAAAGGCAAGATGGAAATGTATTTGAACTTTCAGCATAGTTACTCTTAAACTTTTATTTTTCAGCACAGAGACGATATTCAGAGGGAGAACTTAATTGAGATGTAACTTTAAATAGCTGCCCAGAAAAGACCGTGTTATCAACAGATACGGACTCTTACAATGGGATCTGTTTTGTCTAATTACAGCCATCTAAAAATAGGGTCCTTGTCTAAATTAGTCTTCTGATTAGTATTCTGATTATCTTGTTTTAGACTGGGAGAAATCGCCCTCTGGTCATGCTGATCTCTTTGCTGATTATAGATGAACTCTAGCTGACTAAACTTTGTGCAAGTGAGGCATGGTTCTAGCATTTGTTCAGATTGGTCTTACCCTTGGGCTACGTGTTTGATCTTTGGTTGATACTTAAATTTTAGTAAATGCCAAAGATCTGAACTCTGGAATATCTCTTACAAAAACTCAAGGTTATGAGGTAGGGTATTATAAAAATCCCCCTTCTCATATTCTCCTAAGTGCTGAAGTTATTGCCTGCCTGATCATTCTTCCTGGGGCAGGATGGCCTCTCGTAAGAGTGTCCTATTAATACAACCAACGCTGCTTAGAGAGCTTGTACCTAATCTGCCTGAAAGATAGACTTCTGTCCCTTCTAAGAGAGACAGTGAGCTGCTTTGTCAGGACAAGGATGTCTGTCAGTGAATCACATCCCCAGGAATGCCTCCGAGGTTCACCCTACTCTGCCTTCCCCAGCTGCTGGAGGTTATTGAAGGAGGCTGACTTCTGGGATAAGTCACAAATCTATCTCTGTTCTCCAGGGAAACGGGCATTCAGCAGGATGGGAGAATTCACCTCACTGTAGTTTACTTTGGAAAGGAACAAATGAATGAAGTCAAATCGATACTTGAAAATACCTCTAAGTAAGTAACTGATTATCTGGTGTGTGCTGTTCATACACAGCAATCCTATGTGAAGTGGAGACTTGATAGCTCAAAACTCGTAGTTGTGCCAAAAGGTTCTAAAGTGCATTGCAGAAAATAGCTTTCTTTTTGTATCAAATAAAAACGGTGTTACCCAGAGAGTCCCATATCTGTGGTTTTGTGACCTTGGTTTTTTGAACTGCAGAGCAGATTTTAACTGAATTTAGCTCAGTGCAAGTCCTTTTTTTTTCTTTTTTCCTCCCCACCCCCACACTGGTAACTCTTTAGTTCTTTGAAAGTGGCTTTAACTGTTAGGACTGAAAGCTGACTTCCAAAGGCAGGTGGAGACAATTTCAGTAGAGCACAAAGGAACTGGATACTTTTGGCCAGTTCTGCTCTGTTGAGTTTGGTTACATAGCTGTGTTTGTCAAGATCATGTGGCACTGCAGCCTTTTGCTTGTCTTCTCCGTGTAGGAAGAGGACCTTTGTATAGATAGATACAGTAATGTGACCACAGGTAATTGAAATTTGCATACTGAAGATATTTTTGTTAATCTAAGCCTTGTTGGGATTTTTGTGAGACCTGCCCAAAGAAAGTCTGTGACAGAAATGCTAGTGTGTGAGTATACAGGTCAAGCTCTGAACATAGATAGACATAGTGGAAATCTCCTCAAGAGTCAAACAGGACATCTCTNACTCTTCCTCCTCCAGCTGCTCTCAGAACTGTGATATTACAGATTTCTAGGTTAATTCTTTCATATGGGGTTCCCACCCCTGAGTTATATTAAGAGCTGGATGGACAGAGTAAGTTGCTGAATATTTTTCTTCTAGGTCAGCCAACTTCAAGAACTTTACCTTCATCCAGTTGAATGAAGAATTTTCCAGGGGCAAAGGATTAGATGTTGGTGCTCGATTTTGGAAAGGAAACAATGTTGTTCTCTTTTTTTGTGATGTGGACATCTACTTCACAGCCGAATTCTTGAACTCCTGTAGATTGAACACACAGCCAGGTACTGCTTCTCATGAAAGTTCTCATGAAACAGGTTCTACCTATTATGTAAAATCCCTCACCAGAGTATTCTTGCCTTTGAGTTGGTAATAAAGCTACCGTAAATCAGTTGTAACAGTTCCTGCTCCCACTGTGATAGAATCTCTTGCCTTCAGCACCTGTGCTTTCTGGAACAGGATCTTTTTGTTAATTATATCCTCACATTAAGACTCTTGTGGAAAGAACACAGGCTCAGTGCAAAATTTGTGTGACTTTGTCTGGATTTGGTCAAGCCTGGACTGCATCTTGTAAGAGATAAGTGTGTTTTATACAGCTTTTTAAAGAAAATAACTCATTGTCATTTCCAGGGAAGAAGGTATTTTATCCTGTTCTCTTCAGCCAGTATAACCCCAGTATAATTTATGGTCACCATGATTCCATCCCATCTTTAGAACAGCAGCTGGTAAGTACATGCTTCTCTAAANATCTGAGTCCAGTCTTCTGTCATCACTACCCCCACCTTGTACAGTTCCTCTATAAAAATGAAGAATGAGAGTTTGAAAAGTCCATCCGAAATATTTTAAAGTATTTTTTTTGTCTACTGCTCTCTGTGTTATGAGACATAGCTGGAAAGCCTTTTACTGAAGAGTCTGGAAAATCCCTTCTACTGTTTTTTTTTCCTCAGAACAAACTTGTTCTGATCATACCACGGGACTCACATAAGTTTTTCT